>JAWZYT010006880.1:0-15000 GCA_034508575.1 Petrolisthes manimaculis | reverse complement strand
GGGGCAGCAGAATGGCGGGGCAGTGGGGCAGCAGGGCGGCGAGGCAGCGGGGCGGCGGGGCGGGGCAGCAGGGGGGCGGGGCGGCGGGGCAGTGGGGCAGCGGGGCAGCGGGGGCGCGGGGCAGCGGGGCGGCAGGGCAGCTGGACAGGGTAGCAGGGCGGGGCAGCGGGGTGGGGTGGCGGGGCAGCAGGGTAGCGGGGCGGTGGGGCAGCAGGTTAGGTTAGGTTAGGTTAGGGGTTAGGTTAGGTTAGGTTAGGTTGGGTTAGGTTAGGTTAGGTTAGGTTAGGTTAGGTTAGGTTAGGTTAGGTTAGGTTAGGTTAGGTTAGGTTAGGTTAGGGGTTAGGTTAGGTTAGGTTAGGTTGGGTTAGGTTAGGTTAGGTTAGGTTAGGTTAGGTTAGGTTAGGTTAGGTTAGGTTAGGTTAGGTTAGGTTAGGTTGCGGCGGCGGGGTAGCGGGGCAGCAGTGGGGCAGCAGAATGGCGGGGCAGTGGGGCAGCAGGGCGGCGAGGCAGCGGGGCGGCGGGGCGGGGCAGCAGGGGGGCGGGGTGGCGGGGCAGTGGGGCGGCGGGGCAGCGGGGCGGGGCAGTGGGGCGGCGGGACAGCGGGGCAGCGGGGGCGCGGGGCAGCGGGGCGGCAGGGCAGCTGGGCAGGGTAGCAGGGCGGGGCAGCGGGGCGGGGCGGCGGGGCAGCAGGGTAGCGGGGCGGTGGGGCAGCAGGTTAGGTTCGGTTAGGTTAGGTTGGGTTAGGTTAGGTTAGGTTAGGTTAGGTTAGGGCAGCGGGGCGGCGGCGGGGCAGCAGGGCAGCGGGGCGACAGTGGGGCAGCAGAATGGCGGGGCAGTGGGGCAGCGGGGCAGCAGGGCGGCGGGGCAGCAGGGTGGGGCAGCGGGGCGGCTGGGCAGCGGGACGGGGCAGCGAGGTGGCGGGGCGTCGGAACAGCGGGGCGGGGCAGCGGGGCGGGGCAGCGGGGCAGCGGGACGGCGGGGCAGCGGGGTGGCAGCGGGGCGGGGCAATGGGGCGGGGCGGCGGGGCGGCGAGGCAGCGGGGCGGTGGGGCAGTGGGGCGGTGGGGCAGCGGGGCAGCGGGGGCGCAGGGCAGCGGGGCGGCAGGGCAGCTGGGCAGGGTAGCAGGGCGGGGCAGCGGGGCGGGGCGGCGGGGCAGCAGGGTAGCGGGGCGGTGGGGCAGCAGGTTAGGTTAGGTTAGGTTTGGGGTTAGGTTAGGTTAGGTTAGGTTAGGTTAGGTTAGGTTAGGTTAGGTTAGGTTGGGTTAGGTTAGGTTAGGTTAGGTTAGGTTAGGTTAGGTTAGGTTGGGTTGGGTTGGGTTAGGTTAGGTTAGGTTAGGTTAGGTTGGGTTGGGTTGGGATGGGTTGGGTTGGGTTAGGTTAGGTTAGGTGTTAGGTTAGGTTAGGTTAGGTGATAGGTTAGGTTAGGTGTTAGGTTAGGTTAGGTTAGGTTAGGTTAGGTTAGGTTGGGTTGGGTTGGGTTGGGTTGGGTTAGGTTAGGTTAGGTTAGGTTAGGTTGGGTTGGGTTGGGTTGGGTTGGGTTAGGTTAGGTTAGGTGTTAGGTTAGGTTAGGTTAGGTGATAGGTTAGGTTAGGTGTTAGGTTAGGTTAGGTTATGTTAGGTTAGGTGTTAGGTTAGGTTAGGTTAGGTTAGGTTAGGTTGGGTTGGGTTGGGTTGGGTTAGGTTAGGTTAGGTTAGGGGTTAGGTTAGGTTAGGTTAGGTTAGGTTGGGTTAGGTTAGGTTAGGTGTTAGGTTAGGTTAGGTTAGGTGTTAGGTTAGGTTAGGTTAGGTTAGGTTAGGTTAGGTGTTAGGTTAGGTTAGGTTAGGTTAGGGGTTAGGTTAGGTTAGGTTAGGTTAGGTTAGGTTAGGGGTTAGGTTAGGTTAGGTTAGGTTAGGTTAGGTTAGGTGTTAGGTTAGGTTAGGTTAGGTTAGGTTAGGTTAGGGGTTAGGTTAGGTTAGGTTAGGTTGGGTTAGGTTAGGTTAGGTGTTAGGTTAGGTTAGGTTAGGTTAGGTGTTAGGTTATGTTAGGTTAGGTGTTAGGTTAGGTTAGGTGTTAGGTTAGGTTAGGTTAGGTTAGGGGTTAGGTTAGGTGTTAGGTTAGGTTAGGTTAGGTTAGGGGTTAGGTTAGGTTAGGTTAGGTTAGGGGTTAGGTTAGGTTAGGTTACTACTACTACTAATATTACTACTAATTATAATAGGAAGAGGTTAGGTTAAATAAGGCTTGGTTTGGTTAGGCTGTCGAGAAGAAGCCCAAATTTTTTTTTATTTCGCTTCTAAATCCAAAATTTCGCCCCCCCAAGCCCTTGTTTTACCCTCCCCCACCCCACCAACCACCCCGGCGGCTTACGACCTTATATATATTCGACAAAAATCGCCAACACCCCCATTTTAGCCAATCACAACTCACCTTGGGGCTACAAAACTTGGCTATAAAACATTGGTAACACTGCTTCTACCCTACACACTTGGGCTAGAGGTGGCTAGTGGTGGCTACAACACCATGGCAACACTGCATTTACACATTCGAGTCATTTTCAATTTTCATCTACTATATTGCACACCTTTATACTTCACTTTACTCTACATCATTTTTAAGACTACTATTTCACTTTTAGTACACATTATTCGTTTTCAAGGGCATTATTTTCATTTCATTTCATTGCAAATGTTTCTTTGTTTACATGTGTGTGTGAGAGAGAAAGAGAGAGAGAGAGTCGTAAGTATAGCCAGAATAAGAGCCCGAATTGGCAATACTACTACTACTACTACTACTACTACTGCTACTACTACTACTACTACTACTACTACTACTAATAATAATAATAATAATAATAATAATAATAATATTAATACAAGTAATAATAATAATAATAATGAATAATTTCTAATCTATATATCTAATATATAATAGCATGGTGTATATAAACACGTTTTCTTTAGTGGTAGAAACGGGATAGAAAATTTGTTCAGTTCATCCCTATATAAGTCAGATTTCCCTGCCTGCCTGCCTACCTACCTGTCTGCCTCCCTCCCTGCCTCCCTACCTGCCTGTCTGCCTGCCTGCCTGCCTGCCTGCCTGCCTGCCTGCCTGCCTGCCTGCCTGCCTGCCTGCCTGCCTGCCTGCCTGCCTGCCTGCCTGCCTGCCTGCCTGCCTGCCTGCCTGCCTGCCTGCCTGCCTGCCTGCCTGCCTGCCTGTCTGTTAAAACACGTTTTTTGGGCCCAAAAAGTCGATTTGTGCATGCATCTTCGATACCCTGAAAATTGAAATTTTTCTAGCACAGTACAAATCGCTTCTGAGACCCAAAAAACTCGATTTTTCGGTGTTTTTAGGCTAAATTTGGGATATAAACGGGTATCGAAGATGCATGCACAAATCGACTTTTTGGGCCAAAAAAACGTGTTTTAGCATTTTTTTTGCCTGAAAATTGAAATTTTTCTAGTACTGTACAAATCGACTTTTTGGGCCAAAAAAACGTGTTTTTGCATTTTTTTTGCCTGAAAATTGAAATTCTTCTAGCACAGTACAAATCGACTTTTTGGGCCAAAAAAACGTGTTTTAGCATTTTTTTTGCCTGGAAATTGAAATTTTTCTAGCACTGTACAAATCGACTTTTTGGGCCAAAAAAACGTGTTTTTGCATTTTTTTTGCCTGAAAATTGAAATTTTTCTAGCACAGTACAAATCGACTTTTTGGGCCAAAAAAACGTGTTTTAGCATTTTTTTTGCCTGAAAATTGAAATTTTTCTAGCACTGTACAAATCGACTTTTTGGGCCAAAAAAACGTGTTTTTGCATTTTTTTTGCCTGAAAATTGATTTTTTTCTAGCACAGTACAAATCGCTTCTGAGACCCAAAAAACTCGATTTTTCGGTGTTTTTAGGCTAAATTTGGGATATAAACGGGTATCGAAGATGCATGCACAAATCGACTTTTTGGGCCAAAAAAACGTGTTTTAGCATTTTTTTTGCCTGAAAATTGAAATTTTTCTAGCACAGTACAAATCGACTTTTTGGGCCAAAAAAACGTGTTTTACCATTTTTTTTGCCTGAAAATTGAAATTTTTCTAGCACAGTACAAATCGACTTTTTGGGCCAAAAAAACGTGTTTTAGCATTTTTTTTGCCTGAAAATTGAAATTTTTCTAGCACAGTACAAATCGACTTTTTGGGCCAAAAAAACGTGTTTTAGCATTTTTTTTGCCTGAAAATTGAAATTTTTCTAGCACAGTACAAATCGCTTCTGAGACCCAAAAAACTCGATTATTCGGTGTTTTTAGGCTAAATTTGGGATATAAACGGGTATCGAAGATGCATGCACAAATCGACTTTTTGGGCCAAAAAAACGTGTTTTAGCATTTTTTTTGCCTGAAAATTGAAATTTTTCTAGTACAGTACAAATCGACTTTTTGGGCCAAAAAAACGTGTTTTAGCATTTTTTTTGCCTGAAAATTGAAATTTTTCTAGCACAGTACAAATCGACTTTTTGGGCCAAAAAAACGTGTTTTAGCATTTTTTTGCCTGAAAATTGAAATTTTTCTAGCACAGTACAAATCGACTTTTTGGGCCAAAAAAACGTGTTTTAGCATTTTTTTTGCCTGAAAATTGAAATTTTTCTAGCACAGTACAAATCGACTTTTTGGGCCAAAAAAACGTGTTTTAGCATTTTTTTTGCCTGAAAATTGAAATTTTTCTAGCACAGTACAAATCAACTTTTTGGGCCAAAAAAACGTGTTTTAGCATTTTTTTTGCCTGAAAATTGAAATTTTTCTAGCACAGTACAAATCGACTTTTTGGGCCAAAAAAACGTGTTTTAGCATTTTTTTTGCCTGAAAATTGAAATTTTTCTAGCACAGTACAAATCGACTTTTTGGGCCAAAAAAACGTGTTTTAGCATTTTTTTTGCCTGAAAATTGAAATTTTTCTAGCACAGTACAAATCGACTTTTTGGGCCAAAAAAACGTGTTTTAGCATTTTTTTTGCCTGAAAATTGAAATTTTTCTAGCACAGTACAAATCGCTTCTGAGACCCAAAAAACTCGATTATTCGGTGTTTTTAGGCTAAATTTGGGATATAAACGGGTATCGAAGATGCATGCACAAATCGACTTTTTGGGCCAAAAAAACGTGTTTTAGCATTTTTTTTGCCTGAAAATTGAAATTTTTCTAGCACAGTACAAATCGACTTTTTGGGCCAAAAAAACGTGTTTTAGCATTTTTTTTGCCTGAAAATTGAAATTTTTCTAGCACAGTACAAATCGACTTTTTGGGCCAAAAAAACGTGTTTTAGCATTTTTTTTGCCTGAAAATTGAAATTTTTCTAGCACAGTACAAATCGACTTTTTGGGCCAAAAAAACGTTTTTTAGCATTTTTTTTTGCCTGAAAATTGAAATTTTTCTAGCACAGTACAAATCGACTTTTTGGGCCAAAAAAACGTGTTTTAGCATTTTTTTTTGCCTGAAAATTGAAATTTTTCTAGCACAGTACAAATCGCTTCTGAGACCCAAAAAACTCGATTTTTCGGTGTTTTTAGGCTAAATTTGGGATATAAACGGGTATCGAAGATGCATGCACAAATCGACTTTTTGGGCCAAAAAAACGTGTTTTAGCATTTTTTTTGCCTGAAAATTGAAATTTTTCTAGCACAGTACAAATCGCTTCTGAGACCCAAAAAACTCGATTTTTCGGTGTTTTTAGGCTAAATTTGGGATATAAACGGGTATCGAAGATGCATGCACAAATCGACTTTTTGGGCCAAAAAAACGTGTTTTAGCATTTTTTTTGCCTGAAATTGAAATTTTTCTAGAACAGTACAAATCGCTTCTGAGACCCAAAAAACTCGATTTTTCGGTGTTTTTAGGCTAAATTTGGGATATAAACGGTGTAACGACCCTGTACTCCTCTCGAAGCTATCTCCACATCTGGTTCGATCCAGTCAGGAGTCTCCGACCCTGTACTCCTCTCGAAGCTGTCTCTACATCATATTCTATCCAGTTAAGAGTCTCTGAAGCACACCGGGCTTCATACGAAGTATTGTAAGCTCTGGAGAGAGGCCACACAGTCAGTCTCATCCTGAAAGCAGTTGTGGTGTTACCTCTCTCCTGGGTTAACTGAGTTTGGACAACATTTCCCTTCTTGTATGGTGTGGTAACGTAAATATATGTGTGTTAGAAAAGACGGCTGGATCACCAATCACTATTTACCATTTCTGATTTTATGTAACTTGTTCTTGTATATAATGTAAATAACTTTGTTCTTGGGTAGTAACTGTTCTTTGATAATTATTGTTCTTGGGTAATAACTGTGTATTGTTAATATTCTATTCATGTTTGATCATAGTAATAATATAATTGTTAAAATTACTGCTTCTTTATCCTTTATCAAACATCTTTGTTAACGTAACGTTAGTAATCCCCCTTAGACAACCACTGACGTACGTTACAATATATATATATAGAGAGAGAGAGAGAGAGAGGTGCATGAAGAGAGGACACACACACACACCAGAAAACGCAAACACGTATGAACTAAAAGAGTTTGAGGTGAGCAGATTAGAAATAGAAAAAGAGTAGAAGCTGCGGATAAAAGTAAAGCAAGTGGACCTGATGAAATATCATGTTGGTTATTAAAAGAATGTGCTAAAGAACTAAGTAAGCCATTATTTATAATTTTTCAAAGCTCATTACAACAAGGAAAATTACCAGAAAGTTAGAAGCAAGCAAATATAGTCCCATTATTTAAGAAAGGAAATAGACAAGACCCACTTAACTATAGACCAGTATCACTAACAAGTGTAGTGTGTAAAATTATGGAAAAAATTATAAGAAAAAATTGGGTTGAACACCTGGAGAAAAATTATGCGATAACAGAGACAATTTGGATTTTGGAAGAAAAGATCATGTGTCACAAACTTACTAAGTTACTATACGAAAATATCAGAAAAAATACAAGAAAGGGAAGGATGGGTGGATAGTATTTACCTAGACTTTAAAAAAGCCTTTGACAGAGCTCAACATAAAATACTTATATGGAAATTACAACATAAAGGAGGAGTGAACGGAAAACTACTAAAATGGATGGAAGATTTCCTTGTAGGAAGACAAATGAGAACAGTACTAAGAGTGAACTATTCTCCATGGCTGAAGGTCATAAGTGGAGTTCCTCAAGGCTCAGTATAAATGACATAGAAGTAAATATTACAGATGACACTTACATGAATATGTTTGCTGATGATGCAAAGGTACAAAGAACAACTAAAAATGAAGACTGCTATGAAAAGTTACAAGAAGACTTGGACAAAATGGTAGAGTGGAGAAATAAATGGCAGATGGAGTTTATTGCATATAAGTGTCACGTTATAAAGTTTGGAAAACGCGAGAAAAGACCAAATTGGCAATACAAACTTGGAAACAAAATATTATGTAAATGAAGCAGAGAAAGAAAGAGACTTAGGACTTTAGGAGTAATAATGAATAAAAAAATAACACCATATGATTATATAAATTTATTGTTAGCAAATATAAGAGTAGCCTTCACCTATATAAATGAAGAAATGGTCAAGAAAATAATAACATCCTTTATAAGGTCTACCATAGAATATGTGCTGCAGTAGTATGGAATCCACATTTAAAGAAACATATCACTAAATTAGAAAAAGTACAATGAGCAGTAACAAGATGGCTACAAAGTCTATAAGAGAACTAAGCTATGAAGAAAGACTAAAGAAACTAAAATTACCTAAACTTGAAGAAAGACGAAAGAGAGGAGATATTATTATGGTTTACAAATGTGTCACAGTAAAAGAAAAGATAAATATAGAAAACTTATGTCAACAAGGAATACCTACAATGAGAGGAAACAGTAAGATATTAATTAAAAGAAGAGGAGATAAAGATGTACAGAAATATATTATTATGTAACTATAGTTTTCCAAGTAGAGTAATAGACGAATGGAATAAATTACCGGAAGAAGTGGTGTGTGTCAAAAACATACATAACTTTAAAGAAAAATATGATAATTGTTATTTAAAATACGGGACATTTCAAGCGTGACTTAATCCTGTAAAGATACAAAATTAGGTAAGAATAGGTAGTTAAGTTAGCTAAGAACAAGAGGAGACAAACTCGTCTATCCATGGTCTGTCTGAACCTTGGGTCTATCACAATTTCTATATAAGATTCTACCTTGATAGAAGTTATTTTTAGCGTCATATGTCAGATATCTTAATTAATCATTAGAAAGTTTCGATTTAGATAAATTTATATCTGGAGGCGCAACAACTAGGGTCATATACGGACCAACATAAAATGGTCACCTACATCATTAAATAAATATGTACAAACATTAAATAATCTTCACTACCACGAAAGGGAGAAGCAGCATGAATTAAAAGGCTTATCATCTAAAAATCACAACTTACTCAAATAACCAATTATTAAGTTAAATAAATAAAAGAATTAAAATATGAACGACAGAAACATTAATCTTTACCTACCTTAAAAAGGAATAGCCATAAAAATAATAAGATTCACAATTTGTGGATGAGGGCATTCTCCAAATAGGAGAGGGTGCTCCCTCCCACACTACAAGCCTCCTCCCTGAGCACCTGGGAGAGCCTGTAAGAACCGTCACCCAACTAGTACTCGGAGAGGGGCTTACGACGAAGAACCCGAGGCTAGGATACTCAGAGGGACCAAAATGCTACACAACAGTCAAGTATGCTTTCGAAAACGTGTTTCATTCTGAGAAGTGGTCCGACTCAAGTTCATGACATGTACAGCAAAGATTGTGCATGAATGGCCATGTAACCGTATGTCAAAACATAACAGAAGGAGTTAGTATGATATTTTGTAAACAAATGTGCTAAAGAAAAGGCAGGCATATCTGTGCACCACAGCGCTCATGCACATGTGTGTTCGATGATAGTTGTGATGGAAAGTGGAAACGACTGTGTGTGTTGGGGGAGGAATAGATGAAGTGATGAAACCGGACTTACAGAAGCCAACGAAACGTTTAAAGTTCGACCACAAGTTATTCTCGTAAGGTAGCAGCATTCTCGCCTAGCAAGTGAGAGGTCCAGGTTCGATTCCTGGGTCAGTGGAATAGTTGGATCATTTTCCCAAGCCCCTATGTTCCTGTTCACCTAGCAGTAAAAACAAGGATAGCAACCTTGTAGGCTGGGGGAAGATATGTTGATTTAACAACACTGACTGCTTTAATGACCAACACGAGTCGATAGGCATAAAGTCCTAAAATCTTCTACGGATCAAAACAACACATAAAGAAGTAAGCTGCATGTTTGAATGTTCTGCTATGGATTTTACTTTGTTTCTAAATGCTGATCAGTCTTGCATACTGATTATCTGTGTAACACAAGGGACTTTATATTCATGTATTCCAGGTTCACTCTAAAACTTTGTAGGCTATACAATGTGTAACCTGTATGAATAAACAGATTAAAACCCACAATCTCTTAGTCTCCTTTCAAACCTCACCAGGAGACTAATGTAGCAGCCCGCTACAAAACTTAGGTTAATAATTTGCAGGAACACTTAAAATATCGTCTACATTTTTACTCGTTATAACATCCGATATAGGTAACGGATCATTATCGCGATGAGTTAATTTCACTCGTTGTGCAATTTTTTTCATCTTGGGCATACCGATATTTTGAAAGCAAAATAATTTGCTCTCTGACATTTGAGTAGATCGATGCGTCACATTCAACCCCCTTCCCGGAAAGCTTTCCACTATTGTTGCTATTTTGTCATCAAAGAAATCTAAGAATGTGTTTGCAAGTACTTTATCAGGATATCCTTCAGGCAACTTTGGCTTGGTAAAGTCGAATGAATTTCACAGAAGTTGAAACCATGGCCAGTATCCACAAAATCTCTCAGAGTTTGCATTTGTTCATATGTGTGCATTACTGACCTCATCAAAGTGCATCAGGCTTATTTTGAAGCAGTGGGCAAATTTCCTCTTTTGAAATTTCAAAGTGCATCACTCTGTGCTATAGTCCTTGCGCTCCAAAGAGTCCGTTCCAAGTGTGGCAGACGTCGTATTATACCACTATTATATCAACCCTAGTACGGTACATGATTCTCTCTCTCTCGTATTTCCCATCTACAGTATGGGCTAGTTGATTTTTTTTTTTATTATTATTATTCTGTATATAATAACTGAAGCTGTAAGTATATTACAATGAATTTCACGTGGTTTTTTGGATTATATCAATTATTTGAATACATTCTGTGAAACCTGGTAGCACAGAGCTGTTTCCCAATGTTGCCATGCTGAAGTGATACTGGGTCACCGACTCATTATCAGCCTGACCACCACTTGACACGTGATAGTTAAATTGGCAACGTTACACTCAGGGGAATTCCAACTTCTGCCCAACCCAGAACAGACTCCTTGAAACGTAAGGACTATACTCCATGCCATAAATGAACACTTATCAACAAAACATTTAACTGTCTATTATCAGGTACTTGCTTTTTATTACCATCCTCAATACTGACTTCTGCCCCTGATGTCTCTTATTTGGCACTATGGAACTTGATATTGGGAGAAATTGACCATCTCTCACTTGGGCTGTACCACCCATTCATGTGTCCAACTGTACTAGACATCCTGTGCACAGCAGTTGATGGGGCTCAATAGAGCATGGGATACAAAAACTGCATGGGCTATATTCAGCCATGCATGGTGATGGTGCCACTGGAAAGGCCACAGAGCTAGAACTATGGGATTGACTGTAGTAACACTGACTCTAGCCTGCTTGGACTGGTGGACCATACTCCCATATTCTAGCCACCCAAACTAATCCATCTCTGGTGGCCTTGTGTGACTCTCCCTCCCATCCTATCCCTTTCCCTCCCTCCCCCCTCCCCTTTGTCCAGTTACAGAGGAATGTATTTGGAAGGAGCTTATTTGTTTCTTGGCATAGACAGGAGTAATCAGGCAGAAGCCTCCAATTTTCATACACGATCAAAGAGTTCTAAATAAACAAAGGATATAATAATACAACACTGATATGTAGCAAATGCAAACTGCACTACCACCACTACTACATCAACCACTACCACCTCCACTACTACATCAACCACCACTACTACTACATCAACCACCACTACTACTACATCAACCACCACTACTACTACATCAACCACCACCACCACTACCACCACCACCACCACCACTACATCAACCACTACCACCTCCACTACTACCACCATCACCTATTCCCGCACCCTCAACCCCCCCACCCCAAGCCTTGCCTTACCTAGTGTATGTGTGTGTTTGTGTGTGTGTGTGTACGGTAGGGATGTGTGTGTTTGTATTTATGTGTGTGTATGGGGCATGCTTAGGGTGTGTGACGGTAGGGGACAGGCTTTTTACCCCCCCCCAGCCTGTCCCTTATTCCAGCACCCCGCAAACCCCCCCACCCCAAGCCTGTCCCTTATTCCCGCATATATAGTCTATCTCTCTCACATACAGTCTCTCTCTCTCTCTCTCTCTCTCTCTCTCTCTCTCTCTCTCTCACAGTCTAGCTATCTATCTATCTCTACCTCTCACACACACTATATCTATTTTTCACTCTTTCCCCCCCCCCACACACACACACACTATCTCTCTCACACACAAATATAACCAAACCCAGTATTACCTCTCTCGCTCTCACACACACACACCCTCTCTCTCTCTCTCTCTGAAATTAAAAATAGAGATAGATAGAGAGAGAGAGCCTGTGAGGGAGAGAGAGAGAGCATGTGAGAGAGAGCATGTGTGTGTGTGTGTGTGTGAGAGAGAGAGAGAGGGAGAGAGAGAGAGAGAGAGAGCTTGTGCGTGTCACTAATCCAGGGGTTCGATCCCCCTCAAAACATCAACATTTTTTTTAAAACATGAAAAACATTTTTTTTATAGGTCCAAAACACTCCCCAAGTATTAGCGATCACACCCATGTAAAAATTTTCACTCTAGGACGAAGGAGCTTGGCGTGCATAGAGGACACACACACACACAGAGACACACACACACAGAATTTCGGCTTTATGTATATAGATGTATGTATATACTGTATGTGTATGTATGTATGTATGTATGTATATATATAAGTGTATGTGTATGTATATATATATGTATGTGTGAGAGAGAAAGAGAGAGAGACTGTATGTATGTATGTATGTATGTGTGTTTTTTATTATGTATTAATTATACATACATACATACATACATTATTATTTGTAAATTTTCGTATCATTAACTTATTATTATTATTATTATTATTATTATTATTATTTTTATTATTATTATTATTATTATTATTATTAATATTAAATATATTATTATTATTATTATTATTATTATTATTATTATTATTAATATTATTATTATTATTATTATTATTATTATTATTAATATTAAATATATTATTATTATTATTATTATTATTATTATTATTATTATTATTATTATTATTATTATTATTATTATTATTATTATTATTATTATTATTATTATTAATATATTATTATTATTATTATTATTATTATTATTATTATTATTATTATTATTATTATTATTATTATTATTATTATTATTATTATTTCTTTATTAAACTTCTAAATAAAATTGGCGTTTATTTATTTACATCTATAATTAATAAATATAAATGAATAAACAAATTATTTACATTTTAATTATATAATTAAACCCAAAATTAAGAATAAATCATACTATTAAAATCCCTGGCCTGTGATTGGCTAATAGTGAAGGTGTTAACGCCTCGTGATTGGCTAATGATGACGTCATTCCCTGAGACGCCTCGTGATTGGCTGATGATGACGTCATTCCCTGAGACGCCTCGTGATTGGCTGACGTGATGTAAACAAAGAGAGATGCCAGATATCACCATATTAAATAATTCCTAGGGGTATTATTGAGATAGATAGATAGATAGATAGATAGATAGATAGATAGATAGATAGATATCACCATATTAAATAATTCCTAGGGGTATTATTGAGATAGATAGATAGATAGATAGATAGATAGATATCACCATATTAAATAATTCCTAGGGGTATTATTGAGATAGATAGATAGATAGATAGATAGATAGATAGATAGATAGATAGATATCACCATATTAAATAATTCCTAGGGGTATTATTGAGATAGATAGATAGATAGATAGATAGATAGATAGATAGATAGATAGATAGATAGATAGATAGATATCACCATATTAAATAATTCCTAGGGGTATTATTGAGATAGATAGATAGATAGATAGATAGATAGATAGATAGATAGATAGATAGATAGATAGATATCACCATATTAAATAATTCCTAGGGGTATTATTGAGATAGATAGATAGATAGATAGATAGATAAATAGATAGATAGATAGATAGATAGATAGATAGATAGATAGATATCACCATATTAAATAATTCCTAGGGGTATTATTGAGATAGATAGATAGATAGATAGATAGATAGATAGATAGATAGATAGATAGATGTGTATGTGTGTATGTATATGTATGTATGTTTGTATGTATGTATATATGTATCCACGTGTATGGGTGTGTGTTTGTGTGTATGTATATGTTTGTATATATGTATACCTGTGTGTGTTTATGTATGTATGTGTATGTTTGTATGTATTATTATTATTAATTTCCCTTTAATTAAAATAAAAATAAAAATAAAATAGTCTCCCATAAAAATATCTGATAATTATTACGTTTTCTATGACAAAGAAATAAAAGAAAAGCAATAAAATACTCAGGAATTTAAGGATAAACTTTGGTAAAATAAGAATGAAAAATTTGGCATTAAAACGGGTATTCTCACTAATTTGGCTTTTTAGGCCAAATTGGTTGTTTTATCACTAATTTGGCTTATTTAGGGCAAATTTGACGGTTTCCTCTGTAATTTGGCCTTTTCGGCCAAATTTCGGCTCAAATAACATAAATTTGGCCTATAAAGTCTAGGGGAATTTCCATAAAGTCTACGGGATTTACACGCCAACCTAAACTCACCCTTAACTTTTTATTAGAGTTTACCCTTTAATTAACACGTTTTCTTTGGTCGTCTTTATATGGTTTGGTTTTCTATGGTTTATTATTTATAGGAGAAACTATTTAATTTTTATCATTATTTTTTTACGTGAGATTTTTTTATGGGTACATTATTATTCATTTATTTTTATTATTTATTTATATTGTATCTTTATTTATATACATACATACATATATACATACATACTTACATACATACATACACACATACATAGGATAATAATGAAAGGGTAATTTTAATTTATATATTATTATTATTATTATTATTATTATTATTGTTATTATTATTGTTATTATTATTATTATTATTATTATTATTATTATTATTATTATTATAATTATTATTATTATTATTATTATTATTATTATAATTATTATTATTATTATTATTATTATTATTATTATTATTATTATTATTGTTATTATTATTATTTATATGGATATTAAAACACAATATTATTATTATTATTTATTATTTATTATTATTATTACAATTATTATTATTATGTGTTTTATAACTAAATGGAATATTGAATCTTAATATTATTATTATTAATACTATTCTTATATATATTTTATTATTAGCATATATATATTTTATTATTATTATTATTATTATTATATATATAATATTATAATTAAAATTAAAATTATTATTATTATTAATAATATTAATAATAATAATAATAATAATTTTTAAATGACATACAGACCGACAAAAAAAGTTGAACCCTTAAAAATATATATATATAAATTCTTAACATTAACATTAGGTTTTAAATTGACATACAGACAGACAAAAAAAAAATTTCAACCTACAAGTAAAAATTCCTTATAATAATAATAATAATATTTTGGGGGGTTTAAATTAATTATTTCAAAATATTTTTTACAAAAGTTTAATTTTGGGGGGTTCTA
>JAWZYT010006879.1:17500-31089 GCA_034508575.1 Petrolisthes manimaculis | reverse complement strand
ATATAACCGTCAGAGTAATTTTTGAATGAGTAAATATTGAGATTTTTGTGAATTTTTTTAAAGACCCTGTGTGTATGTGTGTGTGTGTATGTGTGTGTGTGTGTGTGTGATGTAGTCAGAAAATTGGAGGTAAATGAGTCCTTCAAATATTGCCACGAAACACACACACACACACACACCACACATACACACACACACACACATACACACACACACACACACACACACACACACACACGATCACAGAAAAACTGTTTTAGATGGTAATAAAATGAGAAGGAAAAAATGTGATGGAAAAAAATAATGGGGAAAAAATATGAGGGAAATGTGAAAGGAAAATATTAGAGGGAAAATATAAGAGGAAAAAAATGAGAGGGAAATGTGAGAGGGAAATGTGAGAGGGGAAAAAATGAGGGGGGGGGGAAATGAGTGGGAAAAATTAGAGAAAATATTTGTGAGAGGGAAAATAAGGGGGAAAAAATTAGAGAAAATATTTGTGAGAGGGAAAATAAGAGGGAAAAAAATTAGTGGAAAAAAATGAGGGGGGGGAAAATGAGGGAAAATGTGAGGGGAAAAAAAAGTGAGAGGGGAAAAAATGAGGGGAAAAAAGTGAGGGAAAAAAGTGAGGGAAAAAATGAGAGGGAAATAATAAGATAAAATATGAGAAAAAAAAATGAGAGGGTGTTGAGTGGGGGGGTGTGAGTGGGGGGGGTGAGTGGGGGGGTGTGTTGAGTGGGGGGGTGGGGGCAAATCCCGTAACACGTGGTCATGAATTAGGAAGAAACACTGGTAGGGACCCCGTTAGTACGTACACACACACACACACACACATACACACACACACACACACACACACATATACACAGTCTCTCTCACACACACATGTACACAGTCTCTCTTACATACACACACATGTATAGTGTATGTATGTGTGTAAGAGATACCGTGTGTATGTATGTGTGTGTATATGTGTATATGTAAGTGTGTATGTGTGTGTATATGTGTATGTATGTGTGTATATGTGTGTATGTGTGTGGTGTATGTGTGTATGTATGTATGTGTGTATGTATGTGTATATGTGTGTATGTATGTATATGTATGTGTGTGTGTATATGTGTGTATATGTGTGTATGTATGTGTGTGTGTATGTATGTGTATGTATGTGTATATGTATGTGTGTGTGTATGTGTGTGTATATGTGTGTATGTATGTGTGTATGTATGTGTGTGTGAACTAATTTTAAGATACCGGTAAGCCCCTAAGGATGGAGATTGGGGGGGGGGGGGGTTGAAGGGTGGGGGGTAGGGGGGTGGGGGGGAGGGGGGGCAGGGGGGGGGGGCAGGGGGACAGCTGTGTGATGGACCCAAGACGTGGCACGCGAGTTCTCTCTCTCTCTCTCTCTCTCTCTCTCTCTCTCTCTCTCTCTTTTCCCACCCCACCCATTCCTCTCTCTCTCTCTCTCTCTCTCTCTCTTTTCCCACCCCCACCCATTCCTCTCTCTCTTTCTCTCTCTCTCTCTTTTCCCACCCCCACCCATTCCTCTCTCTCTCTCTTTCTCTCTTTCCTTCTCCCTTCCCTCTCCTATGTATGTATGTATACTGTATATGTATGTATGTATGTATAAATGAATGGATGTATGCATGTATGTATATATATTTACGTATATGTGTGTAATGCATGTAAGTATATATATTTACGTATATTTATGTATATGTGTGTATGTATGTGTGTATGTATGTATGTATGTATGTATTCAAAAGACAGCTGGATACACCCCTATACCCTTTTAAAACACTTATTTAAATTAAGTTTATTACACACACACACACACACATACATACATACATACACACACACACATACATACCCTCTCTCTCTCTCTCTATCACGAGTTTATTACCCCTATTCTCTCTCTCTCTCTCTCTCTCTCTTTTTCACGAGTTCCTTACCCTCTCTCTCTATTTCTCTTTCTCTTCTTTTTCACGAGTTTATTACCCTCTCTCTCTCTCTTTCTCATACATACATACATACATTCTCTCTTTCTTTCTTTTTTTCCTTACCCTCTCTCTCTATTTCTCATACATACATACATACTCTCTTTCTCTCTCTCTCTTTCTAATACATACATTCTCTCACTCTTTCTTTCTTTCATTTCCCTCTCTCTCTCTCTCTATTTCTCATACATACATACATACATTCTCTTTCTTTCTTTTTTTTCCTTACCCTCTCTCTCTCTCTCTCTCTCTCAATACGACCTCGCCAGCTGCGCTTTGAGAAGGTCGCTGTAAGGAAAGGGAGGGGGAGGTGGGGGGGTGGGAAGGGGTAGGGGGGGGGAGGGGGAGAAGGAGAGGGGGAGGGGGGGGAGAAGGAAGGAAACAAGGAAAAGGGAGGGGGAGAGGGGGGAGAGAAAAGAAGGGGAGAAGGAAAAGGGAGGAGAGTGGGAGAGAAAAGAAGGGGAGGAGAGAGGGAGAGAATAAGGGGGGAAAGAAGGAGAAAGGGAGAGAATAAGGGGGGGGGGAGGAGAGGGAAAGAGAAGGAAAGAGGAGGGAGGAGAGGGGGAGAGAATAAGGGGGGGGGGGGAGTCTGTAAGGTACTCCATGCTCGTGGCACATGGCGACGAAGAGGGGGGGAGGGAGGGGGGAGGGGGGGAGGGGGGGAGAGGGAGGGGAGGGGAGAATATGGTGGAAGAATTCAAGAGGGACATTCAAACAGCAACACACCTACTGGTCCTTTCGAGGCTGCTTGCTTGATTTTACTACTCTATCTAACCTATATACACGATTGAGGGAAAGTATAGCAAAGAATAAGGCTCCTCCCCACCCCACCACTCCCTCCAGCTGACTACTGGCAGGAAATGAAAAGATACCATGTAGTATCTTTATGTATGTATGTATGTATGTATGTATGTATGTATGAATGAATCTATGTACAGTATATATGTATGTATGTATGAATGAATGTATGTACAGTATATATGAATGAATGTATGTACAGTATATATGTATGTATGTATGAATGAATGTATGTACAGTATATATGTATGTATGTATGTATGAATGTATGTACAGTATATATATATGTATGTATGTATATAATAATTAGACTACATTTAATAATATTCAGTTTTAACTATGGTTCCCTTCTTATGCTAAATATATTAAAAAAGGTTTGGATAAAATATACAAAATAACAACAACTAAAAAATTATCCCTGACATTCGTAATTTTTTGACATACGAGTAAAAAGATTAAAAAAAAAATCAATATTGTTTCTCTTAAAAAAATCGTAGAATATCTATTAAAATTGGAGGCTTCTGATGTGTGTGTGTGTGTGTGTGTGTGTGTGTGTGTGTGTGTGTGTGTGTGTGTGTGTGTGTGTGTGTGTGTGTGTGTGTGTGTGTGTGAGTGTGTGTGTGTGTGTGTGTGTGTGTGTGTGTGTGTGTGTGTGTGTGTGTGTGTGTGTTTTTTGTGTGTGTGTGTGTGTGTGTACGTGTGTTTCGCATTATATAACAATTAATTATTACTTAATTTAATGGGTTAATTAATTATGGGAATACAAAATAACACCCAATTTCATAACACAAATTCTGTATTATTAAAAATTCCCAAAAATATTATATACATACATACATACATATTACCAAAACATACATACATACATACCTATACATATTGCCAAAACATACATACATACATACATACATACCTATACATATTCATATTACCAAAACATACATACATACATACCTATACATATTGCCAAAACATACATACATACATACATACTGTACATACATACATACATACCTATACATATTGCCACATATCATCTAAAGGAATTTTATTTTATTACAGTAACAAAGAATATTACAAAGATTACAAATAATAATAAACTAGAGAGTACTGTATTACAAGAAAATATTACTGTATTAAAATATTTCTGTATTAAATATTACAAAATTACTGTATTAAAATATTTATGTATTAAATATTACAAAATTACTGTATTAAAATATTACATACTCTATTACAATTAAATATTACTGTATTACAAAATTACTGTATTAAATATTACATACTGTATTACAATCAAATATTACTGTACTACAAATATTACATAAATTACAGTACCGTACTAAAAAATATTACTGTACTACAAATATTACTATATCAAATCAATATTACAGTACAAACTACAATATTACAAACTGTACTACATACTGTACATTACAAAAATATTACTGTACTACAAATACATAATAATCTAAATATTTTACACTATTTACAAGAAAAAATAACATTACATAATTACAAAACTCAAGAAAAATTAATATTACAGAAGAATACATAATATAGTTAATTTCAAATGGTAAATAATTCACTTTGTGTGTGTGTGTGTGTGTGTGTGTGTGTGTGTGTGTGTGTGTGTGTGTGTGTGTGTGTGTGTGTGTGTGTGTGTGTGTGTGTGTGTGTGTGTTGTGTGTGTGTGTGTGTGTGTGTGTGTGTGTGTCTGACTCCAAAATAAAATAATAATAATAATAATAAAATAATAATAATAATAAAATAATAATAATAATAATAAAATAATAATAATAATAATAATAATTTACAACATCTTGGGTTAAAAAAAAATAAAATAATAGAAAATAAAATAAAATAATAGAAAATAAAAATAAAATAGAGGTTAAAGAAACATTATTATTAACAAGGGAACACACACACACACACACACAACACACACACACACACACACACACACACACACACACACTCTCAATCACACACACACACACTCTCTCAAATTACAGTATTAAATAATTTAGTAGATGTTAGTTAAATGCAAAAATAAAAACATTAAGATTTGTTAAGCATTAATTAGTAAACACAAAAAGAAAATGTTAAATCTTTGAAAAGGTAAATAAGGAAAAAGATTGTGTGTGTGTGTGTGTGTATGTGTACTGTATGTGTATGTGTATGAGTGTGTGTGTGTATGTGTGTATCGTGGCAATATTTGAAGGACTCATTTACCTCCAATTTTCTGACTACATCACACACACACACACACACACACACACACACACACACAGGGTTCGTTCCTTAAAAAACAGTGATAAATTCGATAAAAATATTTGTTCATTCCATAGTAAGGATATTTTTCAAACTCTTAAAACACACACGCATGCAGGTACACACACACACATACACATACCTACATACACATATCAAACACAAACACATACACATACATACATACATACATACACAAACTCTCTCTCTCTCTCTCTCTCTCACATACATATCAAACACATACACACACAAACACTCTCTCTCTCACACATACATATCAAAACACAAACACATACACATACTTACATACACACACAAACTCTCTCTCTCTCACACATACATATCAAACACAAACTCTCTCTCTCTCTCTCACACACACACATACACACACAGATATAATTATACTGTACATACACACATACACACAGTAACAACAACTACAAAATTACAAACAAACACACACACACATTACAAAAAACAATAATAATAACAATACAAAACAAAACATCTTTCTCAATAATAATAATAATAATAATAAACTCCTTCCTGCCTAAGTTAACTACCATCTTTTTCAATAATAATAATAAAAACAATAATAATAAAAACAATAATAATAATAATAATAATAATAAAAACAATAATAGTAATAATAATAATAATAATAAAAACAATAATAATAATAATAATAATAATAATAAAAACAATAATAATAATAATAATAATAATAAAAATAATAATAATAATAATAATAATAATAAATATCCGTTCACACTTAAAAAAAAAAATATATAAAAAATATCAGTAACACACACACACTTCATCTCTCCTTATGTCCCACCTCCTTCCTTCCTTCCTTCCTTCCTTCCTTCCTTCCTTCCTTCTTTCTTTCCTTCCTTCCTTCCTTCTTTCCCTCCTTCCTTCCTTCCTTCCTTCCTTCTCAACAATTATTCCTTCCTTCTATACAAACTAGAACCTTTTGATAATAATAATAATAATAATAATAATAATAATAATAATAATTATAATAATAATAATAATAATAAAAGTATTTATTATTATTATTACTGAAAAGCCTACAAATAACATCTCTCTCTCTCTCTCTCTCTCTCTCTCTCTCTCTCTCTCTCTCTCTCTCTCTCTCTCTCTCTCTCTCTCTCTCTCGTTGATATTTTTTCCGTGGGTCAAAAAAAAAAAAAAAAAAAAAAAAAAAAAAATATTAATACAAAAATTTGGCACACCAGTAAAACAAGACGAGTCGACCTGTGACCTGTGACCTGTGACCTGACCTTAGGCTTCCTCTGCTACGATGGTTATGGTCAGTTTTCTGTTCGGCCACCTGAATGTTGCGGGTAAACTGACCTGTAAAGAAATAAATTGACCTGTAAATAAATAAACTAAATTGACCTGTAAATAAGTAAACTGACCTGTAAAGAAATAAATTGACCTGTAAATAAGTAAACTAAATTGACCTGTAAATAAGTAAACTAAATTGACCTGTAAATAAATAAACTAAATTGACCTGTAAATAAATAAACTAAATTGACCTGTAAATAAATAAACTAAACTGACCTGTAAAGAAATAAATTGACCTGTAAATAAATAAATAAATTGACCTGTAAATAAATAAACTTAATTGACCTGTAAATAAATAAACTAAACTGACCTGTAAAGAAATAAATTGACCTGTAAATAAATAAATAAATTGACCTGTAAATAAATAAATAAATTGACCTGTAAATAAATAAACTAAATTGACCTGTAAATAAATAAACTAAACTGACCTGTAAAGAAATAAATTGACCTGTAAATAAATAAATAAATTGACCTGTAAATAAATAAACTAAATTGACCTGTAAATAAATAAACTAAATTGACCTGTAAATAAATAAACTAAACTGACCTGTAAAGAAATAAATTGACCTGTAAATAAATAAATAAATTGACCTGTAAATAAATAAACTAAACTGACCTGTAAAGAAATAAATTGACCTGTAAATAAATAAATAAATTGACCTGTAAATAAATAAATTGAATTGACCTGTAAATAAATAAATTGACCTGTAAATAAATAAACTAAACTGAGCTGTAAATAAATAAACTAAATTGACCTGTAAATAAATAAACTAAACTGACCTGTAAATAAATATATTGACCTGTAAATAAATAAACTAAACTGAGCTGTAAATAAATAAACTAAATTGACCTGTAAATAAATAAACTAAACTGACCTATAAATAAATATATTGACCTGTAAATAAATAAACTAAACTGAGCTGTAAATAAAAATAAATTGACCTGTAAATAAAAATAAATTGACCTGTAAATAAATAACTGACCTGTTTTTGTATGATTATATTTTGATATGATACTTGATTATGGTAAATAAATATCTTGGTAATAAAGAACAACACGTGTATAATTTTGTAATAATAATAATAATAATAATAATAATAATAATAATAATAATAATAATAATAATAATAATAATAATAATAATAATAATAATAATAATAATAATAATAGATGAAGGGGTTGAGTTGACATAAGGTGTTGTTGTTGTATGATTATATTTTGATATGATACTGATTTATTCACACGACGGAAGGAAAGTGTGGGTGGATATTTGATGTGGCAACACTGGGTGGATTATTTGATGTGGCAACACTGGGTGGATTATTTGATGTGGCAACACTGGGTGGATTATTTAATGTGGCAACACTGGGTGGATTATTTGATGTGGCAACACTGGGCTTACCTCATCAGGGTCGGCCAGGTCAGCCAGGTCGTCCACCATCGCGGGTAAGAAGTCGTCGGGTATAAATATCTGTAGCCACGGTCCCCTGCTGGCATAGGGGCATGAGGCGTCGACGAAGGCGCCCGCTACGGCAGGAGGAACGAGGGTCACGGCACTCACGTCTATTACACTCTTGAAGGTGAAGTGACGGCCATGTTTTAACCTTCCTCTGTTAAAGGAATGAAGGCTGGGTTAGTTAAAGCGGTCATATATATTGTTACTATATTAAGTTTACTATGAAATTAACCTAACCTAACTTAACCTTCCTCTGTTAAAGGAATGAAGGCTGGGTTAGTTAAAGCGGTCATATATATTGTTACTATATTAAGTCTACTATGAAATTAACCTAACCTAATTTAACCGAACTTAGCCTAATTTAACCTAACCTGACCTAACCTAACCTAACCTAACCTAACCTAACCTAACCTGATGTTAACTAAGCCCACCTAGATACAAAAAAACCACCTTAGGGCAAGAGGTAGTAAAATAAAAACCCACCTTAGGGCAAGAGGTAATAAAATAAAAACCCACCTTAGGGCAAGAGGTAGTAGTGCTCCCGATTCGAGGTTAATGGTGAGGTGGAGTGATTCGAGGCGACGCGTGACGAACAGTTCAGCCGAGTCTGAGGTGGCCACGTTACCCTCAACAACACCCTCAACCCTAATAATATATATATAAATAAACATTAAATATAAGTCAACCCTAATAATTATATAAATAAACATTAAATATCAGTCAACCCTAATAATTATATAAATAAACATTAAATATCAGTCAACCCTAATAATTATATAAATAAACATTAAATATCAGTCAACACACACTTCATTTCTCTATACATTCTCCTCTCTTTTTATGCGAGTTTAAATTATGCGAATTTGAAATTGTGCGTATCATGAAAAAAATTAAATAAATGCAATTTATTTACACGAACTCTTAAAATAACATGAACAAGGAGGCTCCATTTTCAAGTTAAAGTACCATTATTTCTTATGGAAATGTACAATTTACTTTATGCAAAATTCACTTTATGCGACCACTTCAGGAACCTAACCTAACATAAAAAAAGAGCAGAGTGTATGTGCCTTCTCCTTCCTTCCTTCCTTCCTTCCTTCCTCCCTTCTTTGCTTCCTTCATTCCTTCCTTCCTTCCTTCCTTCATTCCTCCCTCCCTCCCTTCCTTCCTTCCTTCCTCCTTTCCTTCCTTCCTGGCTCCTAGACAATAATTTCTTCATGATAGCTTTCCTAACTTAATGTAGATAGATAAATAGAATATTTTTAATCTTGAACTATAGATAGATAGATATAATGTTTATATCATGTGCTATAGAGAGATATAAATATGTACATAGAAAGTTTTAATCCGATGCTACAGAGAGATAAAATTTTAATCCGATGCTACAGAGAGATAAATACAATATAATGTTGTAATCACCCCGTCTGTGTGTCGTGGTGTGTGGGTCGAGTCTTGGTGGCCCCTTGTAGTAATCCTTTCTGTAGTGTACTTCTGATTTGTTGACTCTCTACGTGTGAGATGCGAGGACACGGTTCACACTCACCCTCTCTCTCCACCACACCTGATTGTGGCGACCCAGGGACCTGTAGAATAATAATAATAATAATAATAATAATAATAATAATAATAATGTTAATAATAATAATTTTAATAATGTTAATAATAATGATAATAATAATAATAATAATAATAATAATAATAATAATAATAATAATAATAATAATAATTTTAATAATAATGTTAATAATAATTTTAATAATGTTAATAATAATGATAATAATAATAATAATAATAATAATAATAATAATAATAATAGTAATAATAATAATAATAATTTTAATAATAATGTTAATAATAATTTTAATAATGTTAATAATAATGATAATAATAATGATATTAATGTTAATAATAATGATAATACTGAAAATAATAATAATAATTTTAATAATAATAATAATGAAAATAATAATGTTAATAATAATTATAATAATGAAAATAATAAAGTTAATAATAATAATAATGATGTTAATGTTAATAATAATAATAATAATGATAATATAATAATGTACAATATAACAAGTGTGTGTGTGTGTGTGTGTGTGTGTGTGTGTGTGTGTGTGTCATACCATACTGCCCAACTCCGCCTCGGCCCATGCTATTCTGGAGGACACGCCGGAGAGGTTGGAGCCTTCGTTCTCTATTCCGTTCTCCACTTCCTCCGCCACGGACGGCTCCAGTTCGTAGATGCTTTCGCCTCTTCGCATGTCTGTCACCATCCATAGTCCGCCGGCACTGAGGGGGGGGGAGGGATTGATTATTAGGGGGGAGGGATTGATTGACGGTTGATTATTAGGGGAGGGAGTGAAGGGAATTGATTGATGGATTGATTGATTATTAGGTGCCTCAATAGTGAGTAGAAATAATGGTACTTTAACTTGAAAATGGAGCCTCCTTGTTCATGGTTTTTAAAAGTTTGTGTAAATTGCATTTTTAATTTTTTTTTTCATGATACGCACTATTTCAAATTCGCATAATTTAAACTCGCATAAAAAGAGAGGAGAGTGTAATAATATTTTACTGTCTGTCTGTCATCAAACTATGTACATCTTTTTTTTTTTCACTTTCCTTTCTTTTGTAGCCAAGCACCTCACACGTAACCAGCTAATATTATAGTCTGTTCAAAACTTGTGTTCCGCTGGCCTCTTATGCTTAGATAGATTGAAATAGATAGATAGATAGATAGATAAAAGACAGATAGAAATAGATAGAAAGATAGAGATAGAAATAGATATAAAGATATAGATAGAAATAGATAAATAGATAGATAGATATAGATATAAAGATATAGATAGAAATAGAGACAGATAGAGATAGATATAAAGATATAGATAGAAATAGAGACAGATAGATAGAAAGATATATAGAAATAGATATAGATAGAAAAAGAGAGACAGATAAAGATAGATAGAAAGATATAGATAGAAATAAATATAGATATAGATAGAAAGAGAGACAGAGGAAAATGGAACACAAATTTTAAACAGTTATAGGTTCCTGCGTGTCCATCTGTATCTCCTCGACTCACCATGGCATTCTCTTCATAATATCCAACACACCGACACCATTCCAATGTTGAGCAGCTCTTAGTTCCTCGGTGGTTACTCCTACAATCTGTACAAACTGGACGGGACCGTTGGGTGTCGTGACGAAGCCCAGTTGTGGATCTTCCCCCATTAACATGTGCTGTACTCTAGACTCACTGTTGTCTAAAGGGCAATGCCACGATACATGATCACCCACACATAACAACGACTCTGTAAATATAACGAACTTTGTAAATATAAGGGACTTTGTAAATATAAGGTACTCTGTAAATATAAGGGACTTTGTAAATATAACGGACTCTGTAAATATAACGAACTTTGTAAATATAAGGGACTTTGTAAATATAAGGGACTTTGTAAATATAAGGGACTTTGTAAATATAAGGGACTTTGTAAATATAAGGGACTTTGTAAATATAAGGAACTTTGTAAATATAAGGGACTCTGTAAATATAAGGGACTTTGTAAATATAAATATAAGGGATTCTGTAAATATTGTATTAGGAAAACATTAAGGGATCCCCTGACACATAATAACGACTCTGTAAATATTAGAAAAACATTAAGAGATCCCCTGACACATAACAACAACTTGGTAAATATAAGGAATACATAACAAAAATGACTCTGTAAATATTAGGAAAACATTAAGGGACCCTGTGATGCGGTGGGAAAATATAAGAGATAATTTGGAGATAAACGAGTCCTTCCAATATTGTCACGAAACAGCACCTATAGGGAAGGAGCTTGTTTCGTGGTACAAGTATAGTCAGGCAATGAAAACTGAAGGTTACGGTACTGATTCGTGGCAATATTTGAAGGACTCATTTATCTCCAAATTATGTACAGTTGTCAAAAAAGGTATTGCGACAACAATTGATACAACAATAAATATATTAATGTCCATAGTTGTTTGTAGTGATATATATAAGTATGTATTACAGAAGGATATGTATATTTCTTTCTGTTATACATGTTTATAAGTATGTATTACAGAAGGATATGTATATTTCCTTCTGTTATACATGTTTATAAGTATGTATTACAGAAGGATATGTATATTTCCTTCTGTTATACATGTTTATAAGTATGTATTACAGAAGGATATGTATATTTCCTTCTGTTATACATGTTTATAAGTATGTATTACAGAAGGATATGTATATTTCCTTCTGTTATACATGTTTATAAGTATGTATTACAGAAGGATATGTATATTTCCTTCTGTTATACATGTTTATAAGTATGTATTACAGAAGGATATGTATATTTCCTTCTGTTATACATGTTTATAAGTATGTATTACAGAAGGATATGTATATTTCCTTCTGTTATACATGTTTATACAGTCGAGATTTTACCGGACTGGAAGACATATTTAGCGAGTGCTTGCATAATGGCTGCCGGCCAAGTGGGTGGACTCTTCTCCCCGTCCTCCCTCTTCAGTCTCATGGTCAGTTCAAACCCAAAGCCGCTCGGACTGCCGGGACCCGTCTGTTCGTGTACCCGACCGTCCCCGTGCAGATCAGAACACCCAAAACTGACGGAAAAAGAGTCGATATTTAGTCACGTACAGAACACCCAAAGCTGACGGATAAAGAGATTATATTTAGTCACGTATGGTATTTTTTATACTTTATTTATCGGGTACAAGGATAGGAGGGACAGGGAGGAGGAAATAGAAGGATAGGAGGGACAGGGAGGAGGAAATAGAAGGATAGGAGGGACAGGGAGAAGGAAATAGAAGGATAGGAGGGACAGGGAGAAGGAAATAGAAGGATAGGAGGGACAGGGAGAAGGAAATAGAAGGATAGGAGGGACAGGGAGGAGGAAATAGAAGGATAGGAGGGACAGGGAGGAGGAAATAAAATGAAAATTGTAAATAAAACATGCATATATATTATAAATTGTACTTAACTCTAGACGTCTATAAAATGAAAATTGTAAATAAAATATGTATATAAAATGTATATCATAATTTGCGTCCAGCCATTCCTACCTTACATAATGCCAGTGTAAATAAAATGTAAATAAAATATGTATATAAAATGTATATCATAATTTGCGTCCACACATTCCTACCTTACATAATGCCAGTGTAAATAAAATATGTATATAAAATGCCAATGTAAATAAAATATGTATATAAAATGCCAGTGTAAATAAAATATGTATATAAAATGTATATCATAATTTGCGTCCAGCCATTCCTACCTTACATAATGCCAGTGTAAATAAAATATGTATATAAAATGCCAATGTAAATAAAATATGTATATAAAATGCCAGTGTAAATAAAATATGTATATAAAATGTATATCATAATTTGCGTCCAGCCATTCCTACCTTACATAATGCCAGTGTAAATAAAATATGTATATAAAATGCCAATGTAAATAAAATATGTATATAAAATGCCAGTGTAAATAAAATATGTATATAAAATGTATATCACAATTTGCGTCCAGCCATTCCTACCTTACATAATGCCAGTGTAAATAAAATATGTATATAAAATGCCAGTGTAAATAAAATATGTATATAAAATGCCAGTGTAAATAAAATATGTATATAAAATGCCAGTGTAAATAAAATATGTATATAAAATGT
>JAWZYT010006879.1:2500-7500 GCA_034508575.1 Petrolisthes manimaculis | reverse complement strand
TTCTTTCCTAACTGATAATCAACTTCTCCTTTACAGATGTGTGTTGCAAGTGTGGGTATATGATTATATTAAATTTTCTCACACACACACACTTGCATACATATACACATACATACTTACACATATACACACACATACAGTACATATACACACACATACATATACACATATATACACACTTGCAAACATATACACAGACATACTTACACATATATATATAAGCATACATGCATACATACACACACACACTCTCTCATACATACACACAAACATTGACACACACACACACACACACACACTCTCTCAGGGTAGTATCTCTGAGCCAGGCACTACTCATAAGGGTGTTCGTTACCATAGAAAGAGTCCAATATAGTGAAGCAAAAGTTAGACACATTATCATCATCATTATCATCATTATTATTCTTCTATTCCCATTAAATTCATATCTTCCATATCTTCGACTCTCACCTCCTCCACCTCACTCAACACACCCTTCTGTTCTTCTCACATGTCCAAACCATCTCAGTCTTCTCTGCCTCAACCTAACAGAAAGGTCTTCAACCCCCCCCCCCACACACACACACACATCTCTTCCACTTCACTGCTAGACCTGCCATCTTGCCACCTTATTCCTGCCATGTATCTCAGCATTCTACGGTCACAGCTGTGTATAACCTCCATTAGTCTGGGAATAAGAGTCATGCTTGCTAAATGGATTGATAATTGACTAACTGACCGGCGCCAAAGAGTAGTAATCAATGGGGAAGCCTCAAGTTGGGCATCAGTCACAAGTGGGGTTCCTCAAGGTTCAGTTCTAGGTCCGCTACTCTTTATAATCTACATTAATGATATAGATGTGGGCATTGTCAGTCGAATTGCAAAATTTGCTGATGACACCAAGTTAGGGTGTAATGCTTCATCATTTGAAAAGGTAGAACAATTACATAAAGACTAGAGAAAGTAGGAAAGTGGTCTGAACGATGGCAGATGCCATTCCATTTGGACAAGTGTAAAGTGATGCACATAGGCCCAGCCAACCAGAGAGCCAGTTACTCTCTGTTGGGAAGTGAAATTAGTAGTACTGACTTGGAGAAAGACTTAGGTGTACTGATCAGCAGTGACCTCAAATTCTCCAAGCAGTGCCTCGCAGTAGAGAAGAAAGCCCAGAGGCTTCTTGGTTATATAAAGAGGCAATTTAGATTTAGAACCAAAGAGATAGTCCTCACTCTGTACAATTCTTTGGTTCGGCCACATCTGGAATATGCTGTGCAGTTCTGGTCGCCGACTCTCAAGAAAGACATTGCGAGGCTTGAGAGAGTCCAGGCTAGGGCCACCAAACTGATGCCATCAATTAAACACATGGGCTACCAGAGAAGGCTGCAGGCACTAGGTCTCTTCTCATTAGAGACTCAGACGCTTGAGAGGTCAACTAATTGAAGTTTTCAAAATCCTTCGTGGATATGAAAACATTGATTATCAGTGCCTGTTTAGCTTAAACACTAATGCAACTAGAAATCATGGATGGAAACTAGACTTGAAACGCTTCCGCCATAATACGTTAGGTAATTTCTTCACATATAAAATCTGCAATGTCTGGAATCAGCTACCAGAAGAGGTAGTTGATAGTTCCTCAATAGAACAGTTCAAGAAACAGTTAGACAAAGTTCTGCCCAAGCCTGGTAGAGTTATAGGGATTGTTTCCGCCTTTCCTATACACAAATTTCCTAGTCCGGCCTTTTTTCCTCCGGGTTAGGTACATTTCCATTTTCAGAGGTGGGTGAGGAGAGCCTTCTCTTTACTATACTTTTCTCTCACTATTAGTTAGCAATTACTACTACATCTACGGTACCTCCTTGGTATGGGTCGTAAGACATTTGGAGGTGCTACTTGGCCTTGTAACTCTCTCTCTCTCTCTCTCTCTCTCTCTCTCTCTCTCTCTTATACAGTACATATACACAATCACACACACACACTCCCCTCCCCACTCTCTCTCTCTCTCTCTTATATTCAATCACCCAACCCCTCACTCGGTAACCTACCAAGTACTTAATCAAACACACACACACACACACTGACACACACACACACTGACACACACACACACACACACTGACACACACACACACACACACTATCATACGTTTATCTCTGTATTGATAGTAATGAGATACTTGTGGTTTCGATGTAGATATTATTATTGATGTGAGTGAGGGAGTGAGGGAGTGAGGGAGGGGGGGTGAGGAAGAGTGAGGGAGGGGGTGGGAGTGAAGGAGGGGGGGGTGAGGGAGAGTGAGGGAGGGTGAGGAAGAGTGAGGGAGGGAGAGTGAGGGAGTGAGTGAATGAGGGAGGGTGAGGAAGAGTGAGGGAGGGAGTGAATGAGGGAGAGTGAGGAAGAGTGAGGGAGGGAGTGAATGAGGGAGGGTGAGGAAGAGTGAGGGAGGGAGTGAATGAGGAAGAGTGAGGGAGGGAGAGTGAGTGAGGGAGAGTGAGGGAGAGTGAGCGACAATGACTGTAAAGGTGGTTTCCTGGCCATTTAGGTGTGTGTGTGTGTGTGTGTGTGTGTGTGTGTGTGTGTGGGTATGTGTGTGTGTGTGTGTGTGTGTGTGTGGGTGTGGGTGCCATCTGTTCAGTGCCAGTTTGTCAGTACAACCCAACACAACACTACACAACACTGCTATAACTACTACTACTACTACTACTATTACTACTACTACTACTACTACTACTACTACTACTGTAACTACTACTACCACTACAACACAACCATAATAACTACTACTACTACTACTACAACAACACTACTACTACTACTACTACTACAACAACAACAACACTACTGTAACTACTATTACTACTACTAACAACAACAACAACAACAACAACACACACACACACACCCACTTGACATCATTCACAATTATTTCTACTCATCATATTATCATTATTATCAGTTATAATCTCTCTTGGGTTTCTGATCAGTTGTCTCTGTGCTCTGAGTGGGATAACTACACACAATCAGACATTCTAGGTTCCTGTCTCTCTGTCTCACTCTCTAAGATCCTGTCTGTGGCTGTCTGGCTGTCTCTCTGTCTGTCTAGGTCTCTTTATCTGTCTCTCTGTCTGTCTAGGTTTCTTTATCTGTCTCTCTGTCTGTCTAAGTTCCTGTCTCTCTCTCTCTCTCTGTCTGTCTAAGTTCCTGTCTCTCTGTCTGTCTAAGTTCCTGTCTCTCTCTCTCTGTCTGTCTCTCTTAGCTCCTGTCTCTCTCTCTCTCTGTGTCTCTTAGCTCCTGTCTCTCTCTCTCTCTGTCTGTCTAAGTTCCTGTCTCTCTCTCTCTCTGTCTGTCTTAGCTCCTGTCTTTCTCTCTCTCTGTCTCTCTCTCTCTCTGTCTGTCTTAGCTCCTGTCTTTCTCTCTCTCTGTCTCTCTTAGTTCCTGTCTCTCTCTCTCTCTCTGTCTCTCTTAGCTCCTGTCTCTCTCTCTCTGTCTCTCTCTCTCTCTCTCTGTCTCTCTCTCTGTCTCTCTAAATTCCTGTCAGACACACACACACACACACACACACACACACACACACACACACACACACACACACACACAGCTGCTATCGTATAATATTATAATCTAAACACCGAAATTCTGTTGTAGTGAAAAAAAAAAAAAAAAACGGAGAAATTATGAAAAAAAAACTTTGATATATAGAAATAAAAAGAAAAAAAGCTAAAATATATAAAACAAACATATAGAAAAAAATAAAAAACGAAGAAGGAAATTATAAAAACAAACTTTGACATATAGAAAAAAGAAAATAATAATAATAATAATAAAAATAAACTTTGACATAAAGAAAATAATAATAATAATAATTGTTATTATAATAAAAACTAACTTAGACAGACTGATTGAGTGTATATCATTATTATTTTTATCATTATTGCATATAATTATAATAAATATTTATCTGAACATTCTTGTCAATAAAATAAATATTGACAACTGAATTACTACTACTACTACTACTACTACTACTACTACTACTACTACTACTACCACCACTACTACCACCACTACCACCACTACTACTACTACTACTACTACTACTACTACTACTACTACTACTACCACTACTACTACCACTACTACTACTACTACTACTACTACTACTACTACTACTACCACTACTACTACTACCACTACTACCACTACTACTACTACTACTACTACTACCACCACTACTACTATCACTACCACCACTACTACCACCACTACTACCACCACTACCACCACTACCCTCTCTGCTTTCACTTATGCAACAGAGACACAAGTGTTGATTGCAAGGAAAAAAAGTGTTGCAATTAACTAGTAACAAAGGTGTGTGTGTGTGTGTGTGTGTGTGTGTGTGTGTGTGTGTGTGTGTGTGTGTGTGTGTGTTATAGTTTGAAATCGAATACAGGAATACAAAGAAATACAAAGGCTAATCTGAGCTACATGTTAAATAGATAGATAGATAGATAGATAGATAGATAGATAAAGAGATAAATAGATAGATAGATAGATAGATAGATAGACATATAGATAGATAGATAGAAATATAGATAGATAGATAGATAGATAGATAGAAATATAGATAAAAATATAGATAAATAGAGATAAATATATAGATAGATAGATAAAAATATAGATAAATAGAGAGTTAAATATATAGATAGATAGATAGATAAATAGATAGATAAATAGATAGATAGATAAAGGAAGGAGGAGGAAGAGAATGGTGGTAGTGAATGGGAAGGAAGAAAAGAATAAGGAACTAATAAACAAAGAAGAAATAACAAAGACACCAATAACAACAACAACAACAACAACAACAACAAATGATGATAAACCACAACCACAACTACAACCACAAAACGAAAGAAGAAGAAGAAGAGAAGAAAGAAGATAGAATGAATGGAAAGAAAAGGCAAGAAGCGACAACGAAGGAAGGAAGAGAGGAAATACGCGATAAAGG
>JAWZYT010006878.1:0-43118 GCA_034508575.1 Petrolisthes manimaculis | reverse complement strand
AAGGAAGAGAAAGAGAGGGAGGGAGGAATACGGAGAGAGGTGGGGGACAAAGGGATGAAGGGAAAGAGGGAGAGGAAGAGTGAGGGATGAAGAGTTGGAATATAAACGTTTGGACGGTATAGTTACACACCAAACCATAATAACCAACCTCGTAACACCAAACTCTGACAAATTAACGTGATATAAATACACGATATAATGCATAAAATTAATAAATCCATACTTATACATTCACTAAACTTAACGGTAGATTCTTTAGATGGTAAATTAGTGGGTTACGTACTGATTCCTCTCAACAATGCCACGAAACCAATCTTCATAATAATAAAGTAACATCTGGGTTGTCTGTTTCCTGGCATAGTTTGTTTGGAGGAATCACAGATATTTAAATTCACCAATAAGAGAATCTCTCCTTTAAACTACGCGTTATTTTTATCTCTCTATAGCTTTACACGATTTATCATACATTTTATTCGGTACTGCATGGATGGATGACAGGAATAGAAGGGAGAGAAGAGAAGATATTGTTAGGTTAGACAGCTGTACATGTCAAGAAAGTGGTGCAAGACTGCGACTTACGATTCAACCCACATTCACATTCCTTCCACCTCGTCTCACACTCATGCAGCCTCTCTCCACCCACACACCTCATCTACTATACTCTCCACACACACTGCTCCCCGTCCACTCTCCACCCACACACCACTCACCATCTACACTCCACTCACAATGCTCCCTAACCAACCATTCTCCACCCACACTCCCATCCACTCTCCACCCACACCACTCACCATCTACTCTCCACTCACAATGCTCCCTAACCAACCATTCTCCACCCACACTCCCATCTACTCTCCACCCACACCACTCCCAATCTACTCTCCACTCACAATGCTCCCTAACCAACCATTCTCCACCCACACTCCCATCTACTCTCCACCCACACCACTCCCAATCTACTCTCCACTCACAATGCTCCCTAACCAACCATTCTCCACCCACACTCCCATCCACTCTCCACCTACTCCTTTTACATTTATGCTACATGGTTTTCTGTTATGGTCAGAATGGTGGGCTACTGATTCCTTCCTCTTTCTTAACTGTATATACTACGAAACGGATTCCATATTACCATACTGTGTGGCACTAAGTCTATTTCTTGGTATATATAGTTTGGAACAATTTAGTACCATTCCCTTCTATTATCTTGTAAACAACAGCATGATAGCCTATAAAATGAAACTAAATGTGTGTGTGTGTGTGTGTGTGTGTGTGTGTGTGTGTGTGTGTGTGTGTGTGTGTGTGTGTGTGTGTGTGTGTGTGTGTGTGTGTGTGACGTCAACTTTAGAGAGCACGTTTGTACCAGAATGGAGTTTGCAGATAACAAGATATAACGTTGTCGGGTTGACTGACTGACTGGCTAACTGACTGACTGACTGACTGACTGACTGGCTAACTGACTGACTGACTGACTGACTGACTGGCCAACTGACTGACTGACTGACTGACTGACTGGCTAACTGACTGACTGACTGACTGACTGACTGGCTAACTGACTGACTGACTGGCTAACTGACTGACTGACTGACTGGCTAACTGACTGACTGACTGACTGGCTAACTGACTGACTGACTGACTGACTGACTGGCTAACTGACTGACTGACTGACTGACTGACTGGCTAACTGACTGACTGACTAACTGGCTAACTGACTGACTGGCTAACTGACTGGCTAACTGACTGACTGACTGACTGACTGACTGACTGGCTGACTGGCTAACTGACTGACTGACTGACTGACTGACTGACTGGCTAACTGACTGACTGACTGACTGACTGACTGACTGACTGACTGACTGACTGACTGACTGACTGACTGACTGACTGGCTAACTGGCTAACTGACTGACTGACTGACTGACTGACTGACTGACTGACTGGCTAACTGACTGACTGACTGACTGACTGACTGACTGACTGACTGACTGGCTAACTGGCTAACTGACTGACTGACTGACTGACTGACTGACTGACTGACTGACTGACTGACTGGCTAACTGACTGACTGACTGACTGACTGACTGGCTAACTGACTGACTGACTAACTGGCTAACTGACTGACTGGCTAACTGACTGGCTAACTGACTGACTGACTGACTGACTGACTGACTGGCTGACTGGCTAACTGACTGACTGACTGACTGACTGACTGACTGGCTAACTGACTGACTGACTGACTGACTGACTGACTGACTGACTGACTGACTGACTGACTGACTGACTGACTGACTGACTGGCTAACTGTGGTACTTTAAGCTTTATCCTGAATACACTTCGTCACAAAAACTTATCTATTTCTTCTATCCTATCTTCATTATTCCTATCTTTATTCCTCCTTTCTTTCTTCTCTGTATCACATTCTTCCTATCCTCCTCCTCCTCCTCCTCCTCCTCCTCCTCCTCCTCCTCCTCCTCCTCCTATATTACACTACATCACACCACATAGTTTTAGGCTATCTTCCTCCAGTTTCTAACACTATATTGCATTATCTTCACTACACTACACAACACAACATACTACAACACTACATAACACAACACTACACACAACACTACACACTACACTACACTTCATAACATAACATAACACAACACAACACTACATAACACAACACAACATACTACAACACAACACAACACATCACAACATAACACAACACAACACAACACAACACAACACACTACATAACACAACACACAACACACATCACAACACACTACACTACACTTCATAACATAACATAACACAACACACAACACAACACAACACAACACAACATACTACAACACTACATAACACAACACAACACAACACATCACAACATAACACAACACAACACACTACAACACTACATAACACAACACAACACACAACACTACACACTACACTACACAACACAACATACTACAACACTACATAACACAACACAACATACTACAACACAACATACTACACTACACTTCATACATAACATAACACAACACAACACTACATAACACAACACAACACACAACACTACATAACACAACACAACACAACACATCACAACACAACACAACATACTACAACACTACATAACACAACACAACACAACACAACACACAACACAACACAACACTACATAACATAACACAACACAATATAGCACTACCCTTCACTACACGCCAACACACTACACTTCACTAAGCAACACAACACTTCACTACACTACATAACTCCACACACACACACACACACACACACAACACCAGAGGGCTAATAGCGTGTCTACCTGCAAAGTCTAAACCTGAGAGAGAGAGAGAGAGAGAGAGAGAGAGAGAGAGAGAGAGAGAGAGAGAGAGAGAGAGAGAGAGAGAGAGAGACGCTAATGAGGATAATGAACGGGAGGAAAACCGGGAACAGATGGTGATGAAGGAGGGAGAGAGATAGGTGGAGAGAAAGTATGGAGGAGGAGGAGGAGGAGGAGGAGGAGGAGGAGGAGGAGGAGGAGGAGGAGGAGGAGGAGGAGGAGGAGGAGGAGGAGGAGGAGGAGGAGGAGGAGGAGGAGGAGGAGGAGGAGGAGGAGGAGGAGGAGGAGGAGGAGGAGGAGGAGGAGGAGAGGAGGAGGAGGAGGAGGAGGAGGAGGAGGAGGAGGAGGAGGAGGAGGAGGAGGAGGAGGAGGAGGAGGAATGTGATACAGAGAAGAAAGAAAGGAGGGATAAAGATAGGAATAATGAAGATAGGATAGAAGAAATAGGGAAAAGAAGTATGTATGTAAGAGAAGAAATAAAAGTAAACGACAGAGAGGAATAGAGAAGGAAAAAAGAAGGGATAAAGATAGGGATAATGAAGATAGGAGGGAAGAAAGAGAGATATGAAGTATGTAGAAGAAAGGAAAGGAAACGAAAGGAGGGAGAGGAAATCACAGTAAGAAAAAAAAAGGAAGGAATATTAAAATACAAAAATCGTTAAAAAGGGAGGAAGGATGGGAGAAAGATAAGTGAGAGGAAAGAATGAGAAATAAAAAAAGTGAGAAATAATGCCAAGAAGGAAAAATATAAGTACAGAAAGGAAAGAGAATAAAATTTGAGTAGGCTAAAGGAAGCGAGAGAATAGAAAGAAAATAAAGAAATGTGTAAAAATGAAGAAAGCGGACGGAAAAATAGAGACGGAATCAAGAAGAAAGTATGAAGGAAAGTATTGAGAAAGAAAGAGAGGGTAGAAAGGAAGGAAGAAGGAAGGAAGAAGGAACCAGCAACTAAAAATGTAATATTCACACTCTCACTTCACTCCCTCCTTTTACCACAGATTTCTCTCTCTCTCTCTCTCTCTCTCTCTCTCTCTCTCTCTCTCTCTCTCTCTCTCTCTCTCTCTCTTTCATACACACACACACACACACACACATATCTTGCTTCACTGACTCTTCAAAAGCCTTCCCTGCTTCCATTCAGAACACACTGCCTTTACCTGCTTGTGTGTGTTCTCTCTCTCTCTCTCTCTCTCTCTCTCTCTCTCTCTCTCTCTCTCTCTCTCTCTCTCTCTCTGCTTGCCTACCTACTTACTCGTCTATGTTGGTTTGTCCCTCCCTGCTCCACTGACTGTCTACATAAAGTTCTTCTCTGATTATACACAGTTATAACTTTCAGAAATTTAAGAAACACTCAAGGCTCTTTTTTTTTAAGATTTGAAAATGTGTGTATTTTTATTAGATTTGACCGTGTATGCAAGTAAATAATATAAATCTCTATCCCTCTCTCTGTCTGTATATATATATATATATATATATATATATATATATATATATATATATATATATATATATATATATATATATATATATATATATATATCCCTTCTCTCCCCCTTTGCCTTCAATCCAATAATCTCGCCTTCATTCCACTAACCATGTGTCTCTTCTTCCTACCCACCTTCCTGCCTGTATGTATGTCTGTCTGGTCAGCGTGGTGGCTAGCAATAAGCAAACCTATTAGGGAACTCCTTACTGCAGGGTCCAAACCAATATTATTAAACTCCCGACCCACATTTGCTCTTCCTCAGTGTCAATACCATGGTGTTGTATCCTGTACGACCTTGCCTTGCCTCGCCTTGCCTTGCCTCGCCTCGCCTCGCCTCGCCTCTCCTCTTTCTCTTCTCTCCTTGACCTTGCTTCTCCTCTCTTTCCCTCTCCACGACCTTCCCTCACCCTTCTGTCGTCTCAGATCCAATCGTTCTCTGTTTCGCCTTGTTTTAACTCGTTAGATTGATTTCATGATGCAACGCAATATTTCAATCATGGTAATATAAAGGAATTTTATACCGCATATTCACTAAACTCTGCTCTGAACTTTGAGAATATCATTGTCGATTGTTTTGTTTTTCTGATTGTTATTGTCACGGAAGATACAATCACAATTCATATTACACGACAAACAAACGTTATTCTCAGTGTTCACCTTCATATCAAAAAGAGGCGACAGTATTATCATATATATTATATACCACGACTCACTGTACAACGATAGATAGGAAGGATGGATACATATACATATTCATATACACATACATATACACATACACATACACACATACTCAATCAGCCACCAGTCAGCAAAGCCATTGTAGACTAACCTTTGATTCACACACACACACACACACACACACACACACACACATATTCCCCTCCTTCACACGCGCGCACACACACACACACACACACACACACATTCCCCTCCTTCACACGCGCACACACACACACATACACACACACACACACATTCCCCTCCTTCACACGCACACACACACACACACATACACACACACACACACACACATTCCCCTCCTTCACACGCACACACACACACACACATACACACACACACACACACATTCCCCTCCTTCACACGCGCACACACACATACACACACACACACATTCCCCTCCTTCACACGCACACACACACACACACACATACACACACACACACATTCCCCTCCTTCACACACACACTCTTCCACACACACAACCTATAGAACCAAAGACAAAGGTTGTAACCAGACAATATTGGTGAAAACAAGTGTGTGTGTGTGTGTGTGTGTGTGTGTGTGTGTGTGTGTGTGTGTGTGTGTGTGTGTGTGTGTGTATTGTGTCCACTGTTCTACGTAGTGTTCTTTGTTATATGTGTACAGAGTGATTCAATAATATGATACATCGTCTTTTGTTATAGCCTATAATATATATCGTATTATCGAGTGATGGTTGAAGAAAATTGTATATGAATTTATATGCTCTGAGATAATGTGCACTTAATCATATACGTACGAAAATATGAAACAGCACACTTACGTAAAATGCTATTATTAAAGAGAGAGAGAGAGAGAGAGAGAGAGAGAGAGAGAGAGAGAGAGAGAGAGAGAGAGAGAGATTTATGGGCCAATTGAAAACAAGGCCACTCATTTTACTACGTGACCTTCAGTGAGGGGGTGGAGGTGGCTGGGTGAGGGGTGGTGAGGTGGGGATTGGAGGTGTGGTGATGGGTGAAGGTGTGGATAGGTGATGTGATGATGGGTGAAGTATGGATAAGTAGTGTGGAGGTGTGGATAAGTGATGTAGGTAGGTAGGTAGGTAGGTAGTGTGGTGAGGGATAAAGGTATGGATAGGTGGTGTGGAGGTGTGGATAAGTGAGGTAGGTAGGTAGGTAGGTAGTGTGGTGAGGGATAAAGGTATGGATAGGTGGTGTGGAGGTGTGGATAAGTGAGGTAGGTAGGTAGTGTGGTGAGGGGTGAAGGTATGGATAGGTGGTGTGGAGTTGTGGATAAGTGAGGTAGGTAGGTAGTGTGGTGAGGGGTGAAGGTATGGATAGGTGGTGTGGAGGTGTGGATAAGTGAGGTAGGTAGGTAGTGTGGTGAGGGGTGAAGTTAAGGAGATATTTTCAGGAGCAAAGTTATTGACAATAAAGTCTACGGTACACTGCTGCCATGTTTTACTAACTGGTGGGATGATGATAATAGCTTGGACCACGATATAGTATTCTCTCTCTCTCTCTCTCTCTCTCTCTCTCTCTCTCTCTCTCTCTCTCTCACACACACACACACCTGCCTCGGGGACTGGCCTACTTTCTCGCTAATCGACTCGCTAAGCACTGTAAGCCCTCCTTCACACTTTCTCTCTCTCTCAACACATTCCTCACGTTTCCCTCCCTATATATCTGTCTCCATCCTGCATGCGTCTGTCTCCTCCATCAGTATATCCACATCCCTTCCCATACCAATATTATATATATCCCTGCTTATCTTTCATTTTATCATTTCCTTCTTGGAGTAGTTTCCCTTCCTCTTATATACATTTTCATTTTTCATTTCTCCAGACTTGCCTTTTCATGTTCTTTATTTTCATCTCTCTTTCTCCTATTTTCCTGTGTCCTTTCTGCATTGTTTCCACTTCCCTTTCATCCGTTTTCCACTCCCATTCTTCTCTCCCTCCCTCCCTCCCTATCACCTTTCTTTCCTTCCTTCCTTCCTTACCTGACTGCCTTTTCTCTCCCTCTTTCACATACTCCCATTTTCCTATCTTATTTTTCTCTCCTTTTCCTTCCATTTTCACCATTCCTTCCTACTTGCTATCTCTCTCTATCCTTTTCTTCCGCAATCTCTTTTCTTCCTGTTTTCGTCCTTCCTTCTTCCTCCGTATTTCCTCCCTCTCTTCCCTGCCTGCCTTGCTTGTTAATATTCCATACATGCTCTCTCATTCCAGCACCTCATAAATATTGCATGCTAATTTGTCTGTATAGTCGATTATCTTCCTTACTTCTGGCTTGATTATCATACAACTCTCTCTCTCTCTCTCTCTCTCTCTATATATATATATATATATATATATATATATATATATATATATATATATATATATATATATATATATATATATATATATATATATTTATTTTTTTATTTATTTTTTTTTTCTTCCCCTTCCTCAATATCCTTCTCTTCCCTCTCCTTTCTATTTCCCTTTTTCTATCTTTTCCATGACATAGTATCCTTCTTTCTTATCCTTCACTTTTTCCCTCTGCATTTCTCTCTCACACACCTTCCTTCCCTCTCTCCCTCTTCTCCATTCCATTTTCTCACCTTTATTCCCACTCTCCCTCTTCTCCATTCCATTTTCTCACCTTCATTCCCACTCTCCCTCTTCTTCATTCCATTTTCTCACCTTTATTCCCACTCTCCCTCTTCTTCATTCCATTTTCTCACCTTCATTCCCACTCTCCCTCTTCTTCATTCCATTCTCTCACTTTCCTTTCCTCTCTCCCTCTTCTTCATTCCATTCTCTCACCTTCCTTCCCACTCTCCCTCTTCTTCATTCCATTTTCTCACCTTCCTTCCCTCTTTTCCTATGATTTCCTTCCCCCTTCTGCTCATTGCAACAAGTCTGACAATCGAGGGTGTATTAAATCAGAGTGTGGATCCAATCAGTCCACACTCCAGAGAATTAACAGACGTGACCGGAATAAGGAGATTAAACACAAATTCGACAGGATCTGGTTAGCTGAGTTTAGAAGTGCCAGACCAAACTGTGCAAAGCTACAATATGTCCAGAGAGTCAAGCTATACGATCAGTTACAACATCTATGTAATAAAGATACGATTTCGGTATGCAAGCATGTATGTTTGTTTGTTTGTTTGTTTGTTTGTAACCTTGAGAGAGCAAAATTGGCACATTGTAGAACATTTTTGTTAGAGGAAGATACTGTTAAGCTACTCAAATGCTAAGAATAAAACAAAAGTCCATACCAATCCATGCAACAGTTCCATAGTATTATTTATGAAGGTTGTGAGGGTTAGTGTGCATGACTTCAAGTATCGGTGATGTCGACTACAAGGCCATAAACTATTTCTTACATAGGTACTGTACTTTGTGTCCTCACTTGTAGGATTGAGCAGATGGCATTTCCATTAGTACATGATAGAAATGTATTCGACAAAACTGGGCTATATAGACCAGATAACGTTACTGAGGTTACTGGAAGACATTAGTGAAGAACCAGACATACTGCAGAATAATTACTCCAAACTATATCACAAAATTGCACCTGTTTGAAGTAACCGGTTGCAACCGTTAAGTTGACATCAAAAGACCCTAGCAGTTACATGTGTATGCGTGTATATACAGTATATATATATATATATATATATATATACAGTATGTGTGTGTGTGTGTGTGTGTGTGTGTGTGTGTGTGTGTGTGTGTGTGTGTGTGTGTGTGTGTGTGTGTGTGTGTGTGTGTGTGTGTGTGTGTGTGTGTGTGTGTGTGTGTGTGTGTGTGTGTGTGTGTGTGTGTGTGTGTGTGTGTGTGTGTGTGTGTGTGTGTGTGTGTGTGTGTGTGTGTGTGTGTGTGTGTGTGTGTGTGTGTGTGTGTGTGTGTGTGTGTGTGTGTGTGTGTAATAAAAAAAAATTGTGTTTGTTCTGTTGTGATGGAGAGGAGAATGCATCTTAGTTTCTTCGAATCTTAGCCAACCCCAAATAACAAAATTTAAGTTCGGAAGATGGCAAGGAACCCCAAAGAACACATTTCAAGCCAAGAAGATTACTAAGGATTCAGAACACTGGCAATATGTGACACTAGCACCACATCAGAAGAACAGGTCATACTGTACTGAAAGACTAATTCTTGTGACTGCCCCTTTATAGCAAATAGTGCTGTGGACAGGATTTTGTAAAGCAAGGCACATCATGGGATGGAGAAGCAACAAAAGAGACATTTATGAGTGCAGGAATAGCTGGTGAAAGTGAAAGTTATCTCAAAAGTTATCTCAAATTCATTTTGAGTTTGAAATACTATAGGAGGCTAAGGAAATACTGTATTTATAAAGTTTGGTAAAGCTGAACAAAAATCTTTTCTTATACAGTATTTGACTTTTTCTCATTGGAGAGAGACAGAAGACCCAAACAGCACCACAGTTTACAGGTTAAGATCCCAACACACACACACACACACACACACACACACACACACACACACACACACACCATAGGTCCCCATACCCATACTGAGGAAAGAGGGAAGCTAATTTCTTCCTCTCACAAAGGTGGATCTGAGATACTAATACTATCAATTATGTACAAGAAAACATGTGGACTACACAAAAGCCATCAAGGCAGTACCGGTAGTCTGTGAAAAGAGCCATTATGCTGATAATGTTTGTTGTTTGCATCAGTGGTTTTCTTACATATGGTCCTCACTTCCCAGGTATATACAGTACACAAAATACTACACGAAAAAATTCAGCAAAACACAGGCAAATCATTCATTAGGATATGCCATGGGAGAAGTGTTGCATAAAGATGTGTCCAAGTCGTAATGCTATAAAATTACAATTAGGGTACCTGAATATCTGAAATGTAAATGGACAGTGGAGACCTCCCTACCCTCTTCCTAAATACATTTCAGTAACTGTAATTCAGAAACTGACATCGCCTACAGGTGTGATATTTACCCACACAACAATTGCACTCAACACTCACTATACAATACTCCCCCCTATAAACAATTACTTGTACCTCACTCACACTCTTTCTCTTTTGCATGTTGAATATGTGTATAATTTTTCTTTTATAATGCAACAAAGCATGAAGAACTGCTAACAAAGAGAGACCATTCAATTTACTCCCTCACATATTAGAAAAACTCTTACTTTCCACCCCCAGGTAAAGTTAACCAGTTGAATATTGGTGGAATATTAATACCATACCAAAGACTTCATAAAATCACCATCTTGTAACATAATGTAATCAGTCTTGGTTAAGTACCATATAGTACGGTATCAGGTAAATAAATGCATAAACCTATAAGCAATTATTATAGCAGTATAAATCAGTTCCATGCATCACGAAGAAACACAGAAAGAAAATATATTAATAGGGCCAGCCATCTTCATGAGGGGGTCTGTGTATCTCCCCTTGTAATATTGAACTGCATTACATAGCCTAATAGCATAAAAATATTTTGATAAACATGAACATTCCAATTAAAAATAAAGTTGATTTCATATATATATAATTATACAGTACTGTATATAGCATAATGACACTTAAAATACAGTATTTGCTGAAGAGATGAGAGTAAGGAAAGGAGAAGTGGGGTGAGATTGACTATAGTGAGGGAGGGAGTCCGGCAAATAAGAGGGAAAAGGAATAAATGAAAGATATGTAGGTAATGGTACTACCTCCCTCTCTATTGCTGTCCGTTTCCCCTACAAGAAAAAGTACCGTAATTAAATTTTTGCCAATGAAGTTGGAAAGGTTAGGTTTTGCCTCCAGGGTATCAAATAATTTTTCATGCTGTAGAATATATGCCTCGGAACTGAAAAAGTTGTTAATGAAAGCTCCACCCTTTATGGTGTTTATATTTCACATCTTGTTCGATACTGTATCAGTGTCTCTGAGATGGCTGGCAGAGAAGGTGAGAGGAGTGAGTGAGCATTGTACAGACTAGAGTGGTGGCTGGTGTACTTACTAGCCAGTGGTGTTAACGTACCTTCATGAACACCTGCAAGGAGACACAACGTAAACAAACCAAGCCAAGGGAGACAAAACAAAACACTAGTGGCCATCAGTCTACACTATAAAAGGGAGGATGCTGCTTCACTGGTTAGTATGTCACACAAATTTACAGGCCATTTACAAAGGGCACTATATACTGTATAGGCAAAAATCAATAATATCTACTGCTAGGCTAAGGCTGCTGGTATCAAGGAGCCTTGTAAAAATGGGCACTGAACTAAAAAGCCTAAGTAAAATTCAGTTAATTAAACTGTATATATTATATCAAAACATAAGCTGGCATCAAAAATATTTCGAATAAATCCAAAATTTGTAGCCAGCTATTGAGGAAAATAAAATATTTCTGTGGATGATCAGACTCAATAAAAAAGGAAGATAAATCAATATTTTTAACTTATGATATGCATAACATAAAAGTTAGCAGAGGATAGAGGTAACACACATAAACTACACTTTAAATAAATAACTGATGGCTTAATAAACAATGTACAGTATTAATAATTAATAGTATGGTAGCTAGTCAAGATTTAGAAACACTAGGGTATAAATTATTAACCATACCTACTGAAGTCACTTCAATGAAATTTAGTTACAGTATCTTTAAATACAGGAAGGGAAAGGAGAATGTACAACCAAGTAGAAGTTTGTTCAACATCCCAATATACAATGTGCTTAGAAGATTGCAGAGTATACATGTTATAATAAAGGATTAATACCGCACTAATTGAGGCAAGACCGCTAGTGATTGTTTCATGTTTGTGTAATTGTGTAAAAAAAGAAAGGGTAAGTTAAACATTGAAAGAATTACCGTTATTGTGTACGGTTTTTCTACCTTCATTTAGAACATTCTAAGACTATTTTCTTCTATGGCATTTGCTCTGCAAAAGCCACATTCAAATGGGGCTTTTTGAAATTAGCCTGACCTTACCTGACCTAACCTAAACCACAGCAGACTACCAGGACCTAACCTGGGCAAACTACCGAGAAATAATTGTGGTAAAGTACAGGTAATGACCAAACCAAAATACTGGGACCTAGCCAGAATGGGCAACACTGCTACAAAATGGTAATTCTTTCAATAAATACCAAAGAATGTGGGTATTATTCAGCATGTAGTGTGGACAATTATATGGATTAAGAGTATGTGTTGGTTGTGTGTCTGTGAATATCCTTCATAGCCTAGAAGGAGACATGCAGTGCAAAGTTTTGAGCAGCAGTGTTCATTGTACAGTACATAATTACCAGTAGAAATTAGAGTAAAATAACATTCCTGCCTTGTGACAGACTAAATTCAACACTACGCCCAACAAGTATTGCAACATGAAAGGCCTTGGCTGACACACATACAGGCACACACAGTCTCAATCTGGTTAGTCTGTCCATCATTATCAATAACTCATGTATATGTGTGTATACTCAATCCCAGATGAAGTGCAAATGTAATTATTCACTTCAATACAGTACACTCACCTGACACATAACACATACGTATACATACATACATACATACAACTCCCCCCGGCCTGCACGTAGTAGAGGTATACCCTTATCAATGGGTATTATATACATTGGTTATATACATACACGTGTAATATATTCACTCCTTACTCACCTCAGCTGTGTTGGTCATACTACACGGTAGGCTGGTAGGGACGGCGGGTGAAACAGCAGGCCAAATTAAACATACACAACACAAAACACGGGGAAAATATGGAGGTGGAATTGTTGTGGTTTCGTCTGTTTGTTTTGATCACACTCTCACCAGTGTTGCCAGGTCCCATGGACGAAATTTCCCTAACTTCACTTTTAGAATTTCCCTTTTTGCCTCAATAATTCCCTGTTTACTCTTGAACATTCACCGATTTTTTTATTTTATTTTTTTGTATGTCGTCTGGTAGAAATTTCCCTGTTTACTCTTGAATGATATTTATATAATTTCCTTGTCAAGGCTTCAAAATTCCTTAAAACCAATATAATTCCCTGGACCTGGCAATATTGACCTCACACTGACACGTACACACGAACGCACTCATTCCAAAATTGTTATGGTTACAGTTCACAAATGGCCGGAGATTATTAATTTTGTGGTAAGTATTTCTTTGTGATGGTTCGTTTTCGTGTTTTAAAATATATTGTTTTTATTATATTTCATGTACACAGTGTAGCGTTTTATATAAGGAATTGAAAGATGAACGCCGCTGTAGCAGAATGAAGTCAGAGTCCCCGTGCGTGGTTGGGCTGCCAGGTGTTGCTAGCGTGGGTCATTGAGTTGCCAGATGCTGCCATATTCTACCCTACTATATACATGTATTTTATATGCCTATTTTTAAAATCGTAATAATAACAGTAACATAATAATCATTCCGTTTCAGCCAATCAGCGATCAGGTTCAAGTATTGATTTTTTGAGTTGGACCAATCAGAGTGATGGATTACAGTACACCGCTTAATTTGAACTGTTATTATGTATGTATGTATGTATATGTATGTATGTATGTATGTGTGTATGTATATATGTATGTGTATGTATGTATGTATGTATGTATGTATGTATGTATGTATGAGTGTGAGTGTATGTATGTATGTATGTATGAGTGTATGTATGTATGTATGTATGAGTGTGCATGTATGAATGTGTATTCTTTGTTATCCATACCACTACTACAGTACTACAGCCTGTAAGTGTAAACAGCCAAGTGAATTTTACAAACCATTCACAACGTTGAGAAAGGTTTAGAAGACTCACATTTTCGAACTCAGTTACTCAGTTCAGTTACTCTCCAACACTCCTTGTACCCTGCCTGCTCAACCACTATCACCCATGGCTGTACAGTTGACAAAAAAGGTATTGCGACAACTATTGATATAACATTGAATATATTAATGTCCATAATTGTTACCTTTTAATGTCCATAATTGTTTGTGGGGATTATAAGTATGTATTAGAGAAGGATATGTATATTTCCTTCTGTTATACATGCTATATTATAAGTATGTATTACAGAAGGATATGTATATTTCCTTCTGTTATACATGCTTATAGTCCCTATAAATAGATGTGGATATTACTATAGTTAAAGTTCTATCAAGATTGGTCGCAATATATTTTTTGGCAACTGTACATAGACTCCTTACACTTACCGTAATATTACTGATACATCGTACGTCTGTACTTTAAGATGTTATTATGAAACGTGCACCATTGAAATTGTAACAGGCACTTTTGGAAATAGAAAATTGTAAAAAAAAAAAAAAAAAAAAAAAAAAAAGGGAAATAGTCGGCATATTTAATCGGTCTCAAATTATATAGAAGGGCCCGACTGAAAGAACATTATTTCTCTAGCAGAAATAATAGCAAAAACCCACAAGATCAAGATAAAAACATATATATATATTGGTGTATGAGGTGCAAAATAAAGATTACGATATAAGGTGCCGTTGTAAAGGCAATATTTCCCATCAACCATTGAAATTGTAACAAGCATTTTTGGGAATAGAAAATTGTAAAGTAAAAAGGGAAATAGATTAAGATAAAAAATATATATATATAAGTTTATAAGTGCCGTTGTAAAGTCAATATTTCCCATCAACAACATAACCAACTATTATAGTAACAGCAAGAGCAAGAGTTTACATTGAGAACCAACCAACCATGCCGTATTTGTTAGTTGGAAGGACTCACTCATTTTATGGGAAAAGGTACAGTATTGTTGTTGATGCTGCATTCATTTGGAGAGTAACGTAATGTAAAAGTTATATGACTCGAAGATAATTATAATATTGCCATTCATGTCTGAAGTTTGGGGCATTTTTTTCGGTAAAAAATGAAATTGCCGTTATTGCGCACGGTTTTTCTAACGTTACCTTCAATACCGACTTGTATAGACCATTCTAAGACTCCTATGGCATTTCGGTAAGTTTACAGAAAACCTGGGTTCACTATATTGTATATTTTGGTATCATTATCCACGCCCTTGTTTACAAACATAATTTTGAAACTAGTCTTACCTGACCTGACCTAACCTAACCTAGACCACAGCAGACTACCAGGACCTAACCTGGGCAAACTACCGGACCTAACCTGGGCAATCTACCTGGTATAACCAGTGTAAACTATCATAAAGTGACCTGATCAAATTTCCAGGACCTAGCCTAATGTGGTAATACTGCTCAAGCCAAAAACACAGTTATTCTGTAATAATACCGGCATTTCCTCCGTAAATGCCCCATTTTCTAGATATTCAAATGGGGCATTTTGAAATTAGCCTGACCTTACCACAGCAGACTCCCTGGGCAAATTACCGGTAAATAACCGTGGTAAAGTACAAGAAATGACCGGGGCAAAATACTGCCCAAAAAATGTGAAATATAATTATACTGTATTTAAGATTTACATATGGTTATTGATGATGATGTGGAAGTGACTCAGGCTGGAAAAGTTGAACTTTTTCGACGAAAAGGTCTCTCTGTCGCTCAGTTCATATGATTTTGCAATGCAAATTTAGCGACAATGTTGTTTTGTCAAAAGAAAGATTAATTATAAAGTAGCCTTAATGGTGCCAGCTCAGTAGCCTACTCTTACAAATGGTGGTATTGTGTAAATACAAGTAAGTGACACATGATGTAAGTTATACCAGATGTTTTCATCAATGTTCAGGGAAAGGTGAACAAAACTGAACAAGATTAATTGATTTCCTAGGCTGTGGGAAATTGTGGGTGAGCTGAAGGAGTTTGGTGTTGGAAGAATGGTTGTGAGGAGTCGCTTTGAAAGGTATCCCGAGCCTTGCTTCTTCAGGATTGTTAGTGCAGAGCCGGACTTTGATACCGGACGTCCACATAAGGATGAAGTAAGAATGTATTAGGTTCATTTAGTACAATACAACATAACCTTCATTTACGTCATTAGGCCTGCAGTCATTTACTATTAATCAGATAATTATATTTTTTACTTGTGTACTGGTACTGTAAAGTAAAGCCCAATATACACACACATCTTTATATTATAATAATCCCTTTGTTGTAAAGGTTCAACACCTCCTTATCCACAGATGTATTAGCTATAAAGGATACATTTAATTCACCTTATTATCCCAGTGTGTAAAGTGTATAAGAAGGAATAGTAAATGCAAAACAATGAATAGGTTGAATAAATACAGGATTCATAGGGACGGGTCTTATTCAGGAACTGCCATGAACTGGACCAACAGACCTTCTGTATTTTCCCAAATTATACAGTACAATAAACTCTTTGATATAATACAAATCAATAATTGTATCTGCCAATAAATTTTGCTGTCAGTCCCTCATTACTAGTACCAAATGTTTTCCCAGGCTTTTGTTATTCATTATCCACCATTTTATTTTGTTGTTTTTTTACACTCAGTCCCTCATCAGACCATCAAATAAATGTTTTCCCAGGCTTCTGTTAGTCTTGCCATACAGACTTAGTAAACTACTGAAACTGTGTTAAATGACGGAAGTGTTCTACTGTATGTTAGCATAATATCACTTTCATTTGTACACATCCTGTTCATAGTGCTTGTACAGTATAGTATTGTCCACAACACTATATTTACCATGTATTATATTGTATAGCCTTTATATTTATTAGATTTTTACTTTTTCCAGGACAACATGAATGGTAAAGTATTGGTGGAGAAAATATTTCGTGGCAAGAATTATGGTGTGGTCGACATCTCAGAATCTGCTTACAAGACTGACTACCGTTTGATACACAAGCACGAGGAAGCTAAGTATGTACATGCACTGGAAACCTGTCCTCCTCGTCAGATGAATATTTTGCCTAGGACTGTGGAGATGCCCCCCCTCCTCAAGGTAACAATTATTGAGGGTAAACCCTTTAGTAGCGGGAGCAATATATTTCAGAATTTCTTTTAGTAATACATTTGCCTTCTGTTTTCATTGTGTCCCAGATATTGATTTCCTTCACTTCCCACAACAATATTGACTCTGATAGGTGGGGAGGGCATGAAGTATATCAGGGAAAGATCGGGGTTGAAACACGCCTTTTGAATATGTCCATGATTTAAAACAACAGCTGAGCGGCTGAGATCTATTGGGATGTGCACCGTTCAGCTATTCTAGGCCTACTGGCAGTTTTTTATATTTTGGGTATGGACTTCCTTGTTTTTGGGGTTGACAAAGTTCACTTTGTGACAAATTGTGATATGGTGATATCAAAGTTGGTTCAGTAAACAAATTACGGATTGAAACAATATATGCAGGGCAGGGTTGAAAATGTGTAATATTGTATATTATCTAGAAATCCTAATAGTATTATTTAAATAAAATAGTAACAATATCAATAGGCAACTCAATGTTTTCCAACCAATAACATCAAAGAACATCAATGACGTCAAATACTAATGACGTCACGTACTCCACCAATAAACATGGAGTTTACAAACACGCTTATCACATTCGTCTCTTGATACAAACATCTTGGTGTCTCCTTCAATCTAAGGGACACTGCACGCCACACATCAACTCCAAACTCATTTTACGTGGTTATATTAACATTATATCAACTGCATACCTTATGAAATGCATTCCTTGACACTTTTAATATAAGTAATATAAGTAAAGTAGAGATCTAGTAAGCGATACTTAAAATATTGTGAATAATCATCGCTCCCGTTACTAAAGGGTATATATACCTTATTGATTAAGAGGGTATTACACTTGTGGTGCATTAACCCTTCAGGAAACTGAAGGTGAATGTGGGTAAAAGTAAAGTGGTGGTATTTGAAAGAGCAGAAACTGAAGTGATTGACTTTGCTACACCTTACAGAGTGTGAGTACCAACTGAGACAAAGTGTGAGATAACTCTGAGGGGTGAGAGGATGGAGGAAGTGAAGGAGTTTAAGTACCTTGGTGCAGTTCTGTGTACACATGGAAGTATGGAAGGAGAAATTAGGGAGAGAGCAGTGAGGGGTAGACAGGTCATAGGATCACTGGGGAGGATTATGAAGGGTAGAAGTGTGAGTATGGAAGTGAAAAGGGGAGTAGGAAATAGTATAATCCTGGCAATACTGATATACGGTATGCGTCAGACACATGGATATGGAGTAGGGCTCATCAGTCTAGAATAGGTGCAGTGGAAATGAGTTCCTTGAGAGCATGTGGACTGACCAGGTGGGATGGAGAAAGTAATGAGTGTGTATGAGTGACGTGGTATAAGTGAGAAGGCAATTGGTATTGAGTGTGGGGTGGTTGAATACCTTTTCCCTAATGAGTAATATTCAGGGTTTGCCAATATGACTTCTAAGTTTGATTAATCAGGTACTGAGCAAAGGGAAATAAAAGATTTTCTGTTATAAATGTGTACATTAGTCAGTTTTCCTTCTGACCAATCTGACTGATATTCATAAACTAATGTCACTGATATTCACTGCTCATTTTGTGCATTGTTCATAACTCCATCTAAGTACACTTGTGAACCATAATCTCTAGCCCACCCGAGTTGAAACCCGGGATCTGAAGCAGGCAGTTTCTGGATGACGGCCCACTCACATCACAAGGCCACACATACACATCTCAAACCAATGGAGGCTTTGAGTGTGCTGTCATCCAGAAACCACCTGCTGCATATTTCGGTCTTTGACTCAGGTTAGTTAGAGATTATGGTCTGCAAGTTTACCAACTGAACAACCTTAGGTACAGTCTGCCTCAGGAATTCGTACACAGAAGATTGTTTAAAAAGCATCTTTATTCTGTATAAACTGTAGGCATTATTTTACCGACTGATTCAAGTATTATCTAATTACAATTACTTGAAAGGTTTGATGTTAGGAAATTAATGTAGTAAATTTTCTAGTTATTGTGAACCCTTGATATCAGTGGTGTATACGAATTCCTGAGGCAGACTGTACCTGATTCCATTTAAATTTAACTTTTATTAAGATGGAAGAAATTGTACAGTTACTGTAATGCTGTATTATTCCTCACAGATGGTAGCAGAAAGGGAGGGCCATGAAAGGACAGTACTGACAATGGAGACATCTACTAACCCCTGTAATGCCAGACTAGCAGAGGAAGGAGAGGAACCCAATGTAAAGATTAGTCCAGGTCTGGGCACTCCAGTTAGTCCACAGCTGTATAAAGGAGTCATTTAGAAGGTTCACCAACATGCAAGTCTACTCAGTAATGTCTCTACACCAAAAATACAGTGTTTGTCCTGACTTTATTAAAAAAAATATTTTTACAAGATACTTCCAGACATATATTTTGTTATTTAAGTTAGAAGCATTCTTGGACATACTGCAGGTGTGTTTTCATGAAAATCTACACAGGAAATGTCTCCACCTCAAAAATACAGTGTTTATCATGACTTTATTTTAAGATACTTCCAGATATGAGAGTATGTTATCCCGAGTTAGAGGTAATCTGTGAACATACAGCATGTCTCTTCACAAACAGTAGTTTAATAGTTACAGTTCGTGATGAGCAAATGGACAATAATGTACAGTCTCATCCACTGCCATGTTCATCACTCCAACGTTGTTTATCTGTGTACCCCACTAGGTGTGAACCTCCAGTTTTGTTATTCTGGTATCAGAAACACATACAGTACCAGTACGAGTTCGTGGGAGGTTGATTGAGGAGGTGGTGGGGGCTTGGGTATGGCCTGGTGTTCTATGGAGGCAGGATAAGGTGAGGACTCGAAGCAGTAGTCTCTGTCAAGTGCTATTTTATATGAATGTTCAATATGGGTCAGAGATAACTTATGGCAACACATTGTAGACATATTATTTCACATTCTACATCATAATATTAATATCTCGAGTGTAGAATTTGAGCATGTCACCATTAGGTCTCACAGGTAAAGATAGGCTCGTCCCTCCAAGTTAGTCATTGCAATATGGTCATTATTTTGTGATGATGACACAGATTTGTCAATACTGTAACAACAATTTCCAACAATTGATGAACATTATGAACATAATGGCATACTAACAGTTGTCTTTAAAAGTTGTTTTCTGATAGTTCCTACCAATCACAGGCTTTAGTGTTCACATTACTTTGTGATCATAGATGGATTGGGTGAGAATGGAAATATGTATAAATCATATATTTGAGGTGATGGATGCCTCATAAATGATTTAGTTGAGCTCCAAGGTGTTGGTTGACTCAGGGTATACATAAGTTGATATTCTGATATTTCACATTGATATAGATTGGCTTGCACCTTATATAATTATGTAATTTACATTACCTCATTTCTTGCAGAACACCGCAACACACCACACCTCACCATAAACAACACACCTATACCACACACACACACACACAAAATACTTGGCATAACCTACAATACATCCATGTCATTCAAACAACACATCTTGACCATCAAAAACAAATGCATGAACAGACTTAAAGCCCTCAGATCACTTGCCAGCACAACATTTGGACATAACAAAGAATCTACAATCACAGTATACAAACAATATATTCGATCAGTGATGGACTATGCAAGCCCTGCCTGGGCTTCAAACCTTGCTGAGACTCATCACAACACCCTACAGACCATACAGAACAGAGCCCTGCACAGCTACCACACCTACAGACCACTTACATCATGAAACCAAAGTCCTTAAAATCAAGGACCATCTTGACATGAGGCACACAAACACTTGCTGCAGCCTCCACAAACCCACACCATGCACTACACTACATGGCACAACACACACACACATGCCAAGGAACATTAAAACAACACCTAGCACACGATACCACACACAAATACTATCATCTCTTACACCATGCCCACCCCAAACCAATCTCCAAAAACACATCCATACTCAAATCACTCATCAGTCCATCCAAACACTCAAAAACAACTCACAGCTGTTTGTATGACCTCCTGACATCCATCCATCTGAATCCTCCCTTCCCCGTGAGGACAGAGTCCACCTGGCCAGGCTGCGGTGTGGCCACCACCCGACCCTTCTGACATATCAGAAGAGGCTGGATGAAGCCACTGCGGATGCCTGTCCAGGATGCAACACAGCACCCCATACTATTAAACACATTATTGAACACTGCAATACACACAACCACACTCGCCAACAACACAACATACACTCTCTGAGGGCACTGTGGGAAAGCCCGGTTCAGGCCATGGCCTTCCTCAGGAGCTCGGGGCTGCTCGGCCAGACACCTTCACCAACTTCAACAACAACAACCTCATTTCCACAAGAGGATTTATTTGATTAAATTAATAGAGTTTAGGCCATGACGCTATGATGCCAGTAAAAACTTTAGCGAGTGCCACAACTGTGCAGGCCAATTAATGTATGTGGAGAGAGAGACACACAAGACCTCCAAGGCATTTGCTACTTTAACTTTGAATGTTTAATTTTGTTGGCATTATCGCTCAATCCATCTATAACTGCTTAGTAATGTCAAAATTGAAGTGTGAAATTTCAATGTAATGTAATATTACCTCAGTCGGAGCAGGCAATTGTTGTTGTAAAATATCATCAGTCATGACACTCCTACCAGTGTTCATAATTTTTGTAAAATGATTGAATTTGTTATAATTGACAGAAAATAAAGCCATGGTCACTATCACTAACATGGAGGGACCAACCTATGGAAATTTATGAGGCCTGCTATTGATGTGGTATACAATATTCTAGCAACATGGTGACATTCTCAAACTCCAATTTCAATACGAGCATAATTTACACTTGTGCAGTAACTATCATTAACATTATAATGCAGAACATCAAATATTTATTAAAGCCATGATGCACTACCGATTGCTGGCTTATACTAAACATCCAGAGACAAAAATCTTTAGGACACTCTTAATGTGGCAATCTCTCCAGGGATGAAACCTTGTACAAGACTGTATTGTGTGTAGACCTGTTAACCAGAAGCCATGTTAATGGTTATAGCCTCAGACTGTTAGGTTGTAGCCCTCTATCTTGAGAAAGACAGTACTGTATATCATACTTATGTACAGTTATTCACTTGCTACTTCATTTTGCTGTTTATATGTTGTTTAGTGAAGTGAAAACAATTTCCCCTTTTACATTACTATCAGAGTAACTGAGTTGGAAGTTGTACATTATAGCACATTATTAACTTGTATACAGTACTTAATAATTTATGATCATAATAGATATTTATATAAATCTAAGGAAACAGTTTTTTATTTTCACACATATTCATACTTTAGCATATATTAGATTATAGAGTATGTTCTGGCACTGGTGGTGGTAGATGGTTAGACGGTACAGTATTATGAATTTATCTTCAGGAGATAGTACACTCTTGGTACACTTAAGAGCCTTCGTTCATCCTAAAGGCTTGTCCACACGAGCGAACAGCCCCGACGGTCAAACAAGTGTTACCAAATCACGGTGTGGACAACACAAGTGTGCTCATTATTATACAGTAGGCAATGGTCGATGGGATCTGCTGATCTGGTAACAGTGATAAAAAGCGAGGGATATTTCTCACAAAGTAATGCCTGTTGGGGCTTCTTGCTTGTGTGGACAGGCCTTAAGTATGCCAGGAAATAGGAGAAGATTCATAAAAATAATGGAATAGTTTGGAGTTATCAATTGCTCCAGATAAATTTACACTCTAGGACTACTATTCCCTTAACATATAACAGCTATGATCTTAACAGAAGAATTAAAACCTAACTAAGGTGAACCTAAATGGCCAATAGAGGGAAAGTAGGAGTTCCTTCATAAATCTAGGCATTGATTATAGGTAGGCATATAAGAGGAGAGTGGGTGAGGTGCTGGAGGATACAAGGCTAAATATAGGGAAGGGAGTGGAAGTGAATGTGTATGAAATGTTTTATTAAGACACTAGTAATGAGGACAGCAGCAGAGGTAGTGGGATACAAGACACAGAAGAGGAGCAAGAAAGGGGTGCATTGAAAGATGTAGTAGAGAAGAAAAGGAAGGCATATAGGAGAACATTACAAAGGAATGTGTCAGAAAGTGGATGAAAGAATACTATGTATGTACGAGTAAGTGAAGAGGATGGTGTGTGAGAGTAAAAAGAGAGTGGATGAAAAGGTTAGTAGGAAACTGAGTTAGAAATTTAGAGAAAATATTTTTTTTTTTTTAATGTCTCAATCTCAGGACTGTAGGGTGATTGTAGTCCAAGACTTTTTTGAGGCCTTGATATATAACCGAGTGAAATTTTGAGGTGTCGGGTGGTTGACATGTGTTGCAGTACTGTAGATGGAGATAGTGGAGCTTCAAGGTGTTGGTTGCATCTTTTCTCTCCCACTAGAAGATAACACCTACTTATTCATAAGGAATGAACAGTTATACCTTCATTCACAGCATCTATGCTATGAATTGGTGATGATATGAAGAGTATTTTTCTGACATGTTGGTGTAGCCAGGATAATTTGAAGAACAAAGAGAACAACCAAATCAACAAAAAAGATAATCATTATTTAGCATAGACTTGATCTGAAGCCCATCATGTCACTTTGATATTACCATACCTGAAGCTAAATCAATGGCTTTTATTCAACATAGCCAAAGCCAATATCAGTCACACATCAGATACAGTACAGTATTCACAAAACTACAGTATACAGATGGAGTACAGTACTCCTTCCAAATTTGCGACCAATAGTGGGACAGTGTGAGCCGCAAAAAGTCAAAATCGCAACATTAAAACATTTAATCTTATGGGTAAAATTGTATATGATGGACATCTCATTGCTGATGGACCAATTATTCATTTCTTTAGTAGTTCTTTTTTCTTGTATATTTGTGCACACATACATGTACAATACACAAAGTAATACACCATACAATAAAGAAAGTACAAAAAAAGTATCACTGTCCTCCAGAAATTAGTTTTAAATTAGTATTGAAATGTAATAATAATAATAATAATAATAAACGGTTTAATTCAGAAAAAGGCAGCCATGGGCTGAAAATATACAGTTACAAATAATTGGTGAAAATGGAATGGAATATGAAGTTTAAATTATATTAAATTAAGTTATCCTTACTAACTAATAATTATAGAACAAACCTACCAAACATACAAATAAACATGTGATGTGTATAATATTTATACAGACATAACTTAAAAGTATTCATTACGTTGTCACACACATATAAACATATATACATTCATTACGCTGTCACACACATATAAACTTATATACATACATACACATACATATATACACATATACACATCCACATGCATCCACATAGACAAATACCCATATATACATATACATATCTACACACATGTACACATATACATCCACATAGACATATACCCATACATACATATACATATCTACTAATGTGTACGGTACCGTCCTATGCTGTAGCCTACCTAGACTCAAATGATGAATGGGCTTGTGGGGGTGGAGGGAGGGAGGGGTATCCGAGGCTTGTGAAGCCCGTCCAATGGTACCCCAGCAATCTCTTTACAAAAGATACAGTGAGTCAAGTATCTCTCCATATGAATCATCAAGATGTTTATACAGTGGCTACGTCTGTCAAACATTTGGCCACCATAAGTTTGGGCTGCCTCTTCAATTTGTTGATAATTGTTAAACACAATTCTCACAGTTGATTCACCCACCTCAAACTCTCTGGCTATGTCACAATTTCTTTTTCCATGTGTTTTCAGCTTTATTATCATCTTCTGATCCAAACTTAGTCACTTATTCATTTTTGGCTAATGACACCATGTTACACAATCATACACACAGTCACAAGGCACTATCATGACAATTTTGTGGGAAGAATCTCAATATGATGCGAGCACCAGTTCAAACTAATGCTAAAGCAATTGTGCCCAATTGCACAAGAATACAGCTTGGTCGGGCAGCTCAGGCCATCAAATCCCATTCCTCCCCCCTGAAAACTAGTGCGGACACCCCCATTCTCTCACTCCGCCACCCACAAAATTCGATATACATAGTAAATTTCGGTTTTCGCATTTTGCGTGTTTTTTGTGGCCTTGGTCACAAAATTAGAGCATCGCAAAACTGAATCACACAAAATTTGGGGGGAGTACTGTATGATACTCTGTAATAGGTGACAATGTGTGTTAAAATTGATCAAACTCATTACATTTAAACTTCTTCCATCCTATGGGTCAGAGAGTGCTTCCTGAGGTCAATGGATCTACTGAACCGTTTACCACATTCCGAACATTCAAAACGTTTTACTCCCAAGTGGGCGGTAAAGTGCTGGGTAAGACAGCCTTTGTTTCTAAATATTTTACCACATTCCAGACATTCATATTCCCTTAATCCTATATGTGTACGTAAGTGTCTGGTGAGTTGGCCTTTATAACCAAAACCTTTACCACACTCGTGACATTCATATTCTTTCACTTCAGTATGGATGACAGAGTGCTGGGCAAGATTGCCTTTGGTACTGAACAGCTTGCCACATTCTGGACATTTAAACTCTTTTATTCCAGTGTGGATTACCATATGAACAGAAATTTCACTTTTTTGTCCAAATGCTTTACCACATTCATTACATTTGAACCTCTTCACTCCCGAATGGGCCAACGAGTGCCGGTTAAGGTCACTGTTTCTACTGAAGTGTTTACCGCACTCCAGACATTCAAATTGTTTAATGCCCGTGTGGGTCAACAAGTGCCTGCCAAGGTCGCCTTTTTCACTGAACAGCTTACCACACACTTGACATGCAAACTCCTTCTCCCCTGTATGGGTAGCAGAGTGCCGTTTGAGGTTGCCTTTTGAACTAAACAATTTACCACATTCCAAACACTTAAACTCCTTCACCCCTATATGGGTGACTGTGTGCCTGTTGAGATTGCCTTTGCTATTAAACATTTTACCACACTCCAGACATTCAAAGTCTTTTACACCTGCATGTGTGAGGAGGTGCCGTGTGAGGTTACCTTTAGCATTAAACATTTTGCCACATTGTACACATTCAAATTCCTTTCTGCCCATAAGAAGGACTGAGTGCTGGTCAGGGCCATCACTTTCATTGAATACTTCACCAGTTTCTTCTTCATATTCAGATTCCTCCATTCCAGTATGGGTTAATGAATGCTGGGTAAACTTGTCTTCACCATGAAATTGTTCACCACACTGTAGACATTCAAACGCCTCCTCACTTGCATGGGTGACTGAGTGTTGCTCAGGGTTATCATTCTTACTTAACACTTTACCACGTTCTTCACACTGTGGAACTTCCATCACTTCTTTGTCTTCACTACTAACAGCTAATTCAGTATAACGGGCTATCTATCTGTAAGTACTGTACTGTACCGGTATAATAACAAATTATACAGGTTTTCTTATCCGTTACTGGGTAATTGCATATTGTATTTGCTGTAAATACTAGAAGATAAAGTTTACTCTTTAGAGGAAAAAGATGAAACACAGTGGATCTACAGTATGTTACAAATGTAGGTGGAGATCACTGCTGCCAACAGTCCGTTTTGTATGACTTGACTGTAATTCTTGATGGTCACAAACTTGGTGGCTTTGCCATAACCAGTTCATTACACTTGATGATCTTGTCACCACATTCTGGAACAAGAGATAAGATTAGATAAACTTTAACCCAATACCACAGCACATACACTTACTCCCTTTTTATGTAATCTACTTAGCCACTGCTTCAACAAAATTTCAAAAAATAAACTTGGGGAGTAACTAGTTGAAATGGTCAATGGGTTCACTATCTATCTATCTATAGCTCTCCTATCTACCCTATCGTATGCCTTTTCCAAGTCCATGAAAGCAGCATACAACTTCCTACCGTACCCTTCCCAATATATTTCTCCACTATTGATTTTAATGCAAATATCTGGTCCACACATCCTCTACCCTTTCTGAACCCTCCCTGTTCCTCACTAACTTTATTCTCTGTTACTTCCTTCAGTCTTTCAGTTAGAACCTTTCCATACACCTTCCCAGGTACACTAAGAAGGTTTATTCCCCTATAGCTACCACACTCCTCCTTACTCCCCCCTTCCCCTTATACAAAGGTACAATTATAGCTCTCCTCCAATCCTCTGGCACCTCTCCCTGCCTCCATGTCAATGTACAGTTGCCAAAAATGGTATTGCAACAACTATTGATACAACATTAAATATATTAATGTCCAGAGTTGTTTGTAGGGATTATAAGTCTGTATTACAGAAGGATATGTATATTTCCTTCTGTTAGACATGCTTATAGTCCCTACAAATAGTTGTGGATATTACTATGGTTAAAGTTCTATCAAGATTTGTCGCAATACCTTTTTTGGCAACTGTACATAATTTATTATAAGCAACATCCACTCCACCACTACCTCCCCCCCATACCGTACTTTAACATTTCAGCAGTTATCCCATCCACCCCCGGTGCCTTTCCCATCTTCAACTTTCCTATTGCTTTCCTAATCTCTTCCCTTCCTAATTCTCCCTGTACATCCTGTCTTCTATCACCTGCCTCCATCCCCAATGGGTTCACGTCAACATGAACTTAGGCAAAATACTGGTGAGGTTAGGATGGTTTCAGTCACCACTATCAATATTTTGATAATATCTTCTGATAATATCTTTTAAAGGACCTATTTCTGATGCGCAATGATAGGAGTGTTTCTCACAAAGGCAAGAGTGAGTCAAGTGGAGGTTACATCAGGGTGGGGTTTTCAAATAGGAATACTTTTTGTTCCGCCTGGGGTGATGTGTGGTCACCCTTAGGCCTAATTCAGTCGACCAGTTGTGGAAAATATAATTATAGACAACATGAGTCAATCACAGCAGCACCAGAAAATTAGTCGTACACATTCCAGTAATTGAAAAGGTGCCTGGGAACCAACCCAGCTTTATTGCTCTCATTTCACTATGTACCATGGATTGTGAAAAGTTGGTCTCGTTCTTACTACAATATCATATGTGAACTTAGAGGCAAGGATGATCTTGCATTAGACTTATTTAGATAGCACAGTGTTATTCACACCTCAAGAGTCTGCTCCAAGTGTAGTAGGCGCTGTGTGTTATGGAGAAGGGTGGACGATGTGTGGGTTTCAGTTGGAATTGAGCGTATTACTGAATGGCATTTTGTTGTTTCTGCGGAGTCTAGAGATGCTGGCACGTTAATTCCACTCTATCAGAAGTTGATTTTGCCAGGAACAATAATCTATAGTGATTGTTAGACAGCATACAGTGGTCTGGGTGAGCTGGGGTACAACCATGTGACCGTCAACTACAGCCCCAATTGTTTTTGTTTTTTTCATAAGGTACTGGTTTTAACACATTTTTTTTAAATTACTTGATCTTGGGGTGATTTAATTAGGAGACTTTTATTTTTAGAAAATGGAAATAAATTTGTATGAAAAGAAGGGGTTTGGGGAACTCCCCCACAACACAATAAAATATTATATCATGGTAAAAGTTGACAATTACGACTCCAAATATTTTGTTATACATGTACTGTATAGTATTTGTTTTTTGTTGGAGTTGCCTTGAAAAATCTATATTTCTTTGTTTTTTTATCTAATGACTTTTGGATATGATGCATTTGCTAGTTTTCCTCTCCCCCTCCTACCCCTACAATCTAGGGGTAGAGTATTGGGAATTGGGGTTTCTGGGTGGGTCAAAACACGTCAAACCAACCTGACCTTACCTAACCTTGGCATTCTTTGGTCTTAACCCTGGCACTCTTGGATATGAAGATCTATTTTGTGGTGCAATTACAAGAGAAACAACTGAATCCTTCATGACAGTATTGTGTATAATCTGAACTAAATCTTTGCTGACTCACTAAAATACATTAGGAGATGTAATTGGAAACTTTATCCATAACATATTCTACAGTATAAAAGGATCAGCTGATAATTACCGGAAACTCTAATAATATAAAATAATAGTGTAAACATAGACAATTGGTGACAGTTATCATGGTAAATATTGAATGAATTATCGTTGCGTATGGTTTTTCTCCCTTCATTACCATTTAGACCATTCTAAGACTATTTTCTTCTATGGAATTTCCTCTGCAAATGCCCCATTTCCAAGGTATTCAAATGGGGCATTTTGAAATTAGCCTGACCTAACCTAACCTAGACCACATCAGACTACCAGGACCTAACCTGAGCAGACTATCGGGACTTAACCTGGGCAAACTACTGTTAAATAATCGTGATAAGGTACAATAAATTACTGGGGCAAAATACTGGAACCCAGCCGGATTTGGCAACACTGCTGCATTACAATAATTCTTTCAATAAATACCGTTATCAACTTGAGATTGATATCATAATACATTGTCTTCATAATATAATCACCTTGAAGCTGATACAATAATACCCTCATTGCCTTCATAGTACATATTTTTTTCAAATGTGATAAATATTTACATAAATAACATCCTTTACTATTCTCACCTTTATAATACTATACCCCATAATATACTAAGATGGCTAAATTATAACCTAACTGTAACATCCTTGGTAATTATCTATTCTCTTGCTGATTTCTATTATGATGTTTTTACCTTCTTTACTCTGTAGCCATTAATTTAGACCATTCTAATAAGACACTCTTTTTCTATGGCATTTTCAAACAGTGTTGCCAGATCTGACTAGGTCCCAGTATTTTGTCCCGATCATTTCCTGAAATTTACCACGGTTATTTGTCCAGGTTAAGTCCCAGTAGTCTGCCCAGGTTAAGTCCCAGTAGTCTGCCCAGGTTAAGTCCCAGTAGTCTGCCCAGGTTAAGTCCCAGTAGTCTGCCCAGGTTAGGTCTCGGTAGTCTGCTGTGGTCTAGGTTAACATAGGCAAGTTCAGGCTAATTTCAAAATGGGGCATTTGAGGAAGAAATGCAATAGAAGAAAATAGTGTTATAATGGTCTAAATATGTGGGTAATGAAAAACAGTTCACAATAACGGTATATAATTCTTTCAATATTTACCCCTCGTAATACCAACCGGTAATACAGTATATATTTACCACATCCTTTCCTATTTTCACCTTTATATAAATCACTGATAGTGGTACAATATACACATTGGAAACAAATTACAAATCCTGTCTTTATAAACAGAATATAACATAAGATGACAACCCGAGAAAGTTGTTTACCTTTGGTCCTTGAGGCTTGAGCTGCGCACTCACCATGCGCAGAATTACTATTATAGGGGTGGGCGTATCGATACCAAAATATAGTTACCAAAGTATTGATATTTCGATACTTAAGAATATACTTTCAATTTGGCATATATATATATATATATATATATATATATATATATATATTATAGGCCTACGGTAGATAGAGAGGAGATAAGTTTTTTTTGTATGAGATATTTTTGCGTCTGGGAGCGGTATTGTTGTCAGAGTTTCAATGCACATAGTATAACCTATTTTGGGTTATAAATGTATTTCATTAACTTAATTATGCTTCAAAACCAACTTGTTCCTTCCACCTTTTTGAACGGTGCTCGGTGCTACTCAGCAGCTACTGTACAAAGATTTTTTTTAGCTTTATGCCTAGTAATTCTTATTTAAGTGATTAAGGCAGTCAGTCACATCTTGTTACATTAACACATCTTTTGGCGTTATTTGACGTCGCTGTTGCGGCGCCTAATATCAATCTATCCCTTGCTCTTACATCCGGGTACCTAATCTTACTGATATGTGTGAACAGTAGGGACATGGATAGGGGACTGGGAAAATTGTCCAACTGACTTGAGGTTAGGGATGGACAGTTTACAAAGAAGTTGTGGGTCCTGGAGTGAGAGTCTCTGAGAGGCAGGTATACAGGGAGTGACAGAGAGGAAGGTGTGTGGCAGACTGGTAAGAGAGAGGAAGACGTGTGGCAGACTGGCAGGACTCTGCAGGAGAGGGCTGAGGCCATCTGAGGGCTGGACCGAATAAGCAGGGAGTGATGCAACAGGGAAAACGTACATATTTTTTAAAATTACTAATTACTAATTTAGTAGTAGCCTATAATAAATAGATCGTTCTCTTACAGGCATCCAGATACCTACTGTCAAAAAAACACATAAAAAACAGTAAACATGACAACAGATTTACGCGTATATCCTACAGAGGCACTACGTACACTAATCTAGATGGAATTGTTTGAAGGAATCTGCAACAGTCCTTCTCTATCTATCTATCTATCTATCTATTTATCTATAGCTCGGACGCCTCGCTCCCTCCGGGAACTCCCTTCAAGGGGGTGGTCACAGCAGAAATGTCTCCAGTTTTCCCTGTTCCAACACTCCCTCCTTATAACCTGGTTAACCTGCTCTGCCCCTCACGTTTCTCTCCCTTACAATACTTACATACTCTTCCACTCTGTTCTGCCATCTAACTGGAGATCTGCCTCTCATACCAGGTCCCACAACTTTACTTCCATACACCTTCTTTACAAACTCCTCACCTTGCATTCTATCCACATGTCCAAACCACCTCAGTGTAGTATATATTACGCTTTACTCTCTCAACCACTCTACACTCAATACATATTGCCTTCTCACTCATACCATATCTCTAATACACATGCACTCTCATTACTTTCTCCATCTGACCTAGAAGTCCACATGCTCCTCTCAAGTAATTCATTTCCACAGCACCTATTCTAGACCGATGAGCCCTACTCCATGTCCATGTCTCTGACGCACATGTCAGTGTTGGCAGGAGATACTATTTCGTAATCCCCTTTTCATTTCCCTGCACACTTCTAACCTTCATAATCCTCCCCAGTGATCCTATGATCTATCTACCCCTCATTGCTCTCTCCCTAATTTCTCCTTCCATGTTTACACAGAACTGTACCAAGGTACTTAAACTCCTTCACTTCCTCCATCCTCTCACCCTCTGGAGCAGCATTTCACAAACTGGGGGAAATTTTCCCTTGGGGGGAACTTTTAAGCTACCAGGGGGTAATAATTACACATGCCTACGAGCAATAAAAAAAATCTCAGATGGATTTTCTCATGTCAGAGAGAGAGAGAGAGAGAGAGAGAGAGAGAGAGAGAGAGAGAGAGAGAGAGAGAGAGGTGGGGGAGAGAGTACGCCTGTTGTAAATGGGCGGCGCCGTATCTACTGGTCACAATGTGTTTTGACTAGGCCTACTCTTTCCCTCGCACACATGAAGGGGGAAATCGGGATGGTTGAACTGGGTGCAAGGGGAAATGATAGAAAAAAGTTTGGGAACCACTGCAGTCTAGAATTATCTCACACTTAGTGGTACTCCCAGTCTGTACGGTGTGGCAAAGTCAATCAATTCAGTTTCTGCCTTCTCAAATACCATCACTTTACTTTTCCCAACATTCCCCTTCAGTTTCCTTCGTTTGCATACGAACTGAACCTTCTCCACAACAGATCATTCTTTTAATCAGTTCACTGGAAATATGAATGGCTACTGATGATGATGATAATGATAATGATAATGATGATGGAAGGTTGAGGGGGTGAGGGAAGGGAGAGGAGGGCATGACGTCAGAGGAAGCCCTAGAGGAGGAAGGCTATAATCTATTGTGCTGGTCGAATTGGAGGACTACCTACTCCTTCAAACTAGGCCACGAAACAGGCTATACTATGCACTTCAGTCCGGTATACATACGAACAGGGGGTTATAGCTGTTTCTTAGCAGAGTTTGGAGGAATAACTAGAACTACAGTAGAAGTGTTCCCCTCGCATTACAATACATAATATTTTTGCCTCCTTAACTCACATCCACGCCCCACTCACTTGGCTATGCATTGTCCATAATATAATAACAGGTGTCAGGTCGGGACATATGTATCAACGTAGACTTGAGGGGAGGGGCAATGTCCATCATGTTAGCAGATAATAAGGAGGGGCTCCGTGACGTCATACTCAACAGTGACCAGTTTTCGTCAGCAAGTGTTTTGACCTGTTGTTTTTATCTGGACCTATGCATGGCCGCTACGTTTGATCTCTGGGTGAGGTTGGGTTGGGTCCGTTTTACTGTGTGTGTGTGTGTGTGTGGCTGGGTCGTAGTAGTAGTAATATCATCAAGCCACTAAAGGATTGCAGTTTGTAATGGAATCTGGTAACTGGATCCAAGGCCACATCAACAATTATTATCAGATCAAATTTGCACTTGTGGAGTCTCTCTGGGGAAGGAAGGGGTCTAGAAATCGTGTTGTCGTGGCGAATTGGTGGCTACTGGTTCCTCCTAAATAATACAGAAGGAATAAAGCTTCTTGAGTACTGTATATAGCTGAGGTCGTCTGTTTCGTGGCATAATTTGGAGGAATCAATAAACTAGGACAACGGTTCTTAACCTGGGGGTCGTGATCCCCAAGGGGGTAATTTTTTTTTCTGGGGGTCACGAAGCGTTGGGGAAAAATTGGTTTCCAAAATTGGTTATTTCAATACACTTTACTTTCATATTAGTTAATGTATTTTATCTGACTTTTGTACAAAATAATTAGCATTACAATCCTTAGTGAGGGTAACTGACATATTTAGGGTGAAACAACAGAGCAGAACAGATAAAAAAATGAGCTGCCATTTAAGGTAATTACTGGTAATGCAAGGGTTGACCGTTATAATATTCACCTAAGTCTCCTAAGTCAACACATAGGTAAATTACATGTAGCCTACAGCTAATTGTTAAGAAATACAAATTTTAAAACTTTCCTTTATAAGTAGCTTCAAATTGCACCTACGATTGCTCATATTTAAAAAAAAACTTTCCCCAGTTGCTTAGACTCGCTTCGCTCGCCCCCCTGAGAAAGGAGGTCTAAGAGTATGTATTTCTTAAAAATTACCTGTAGGCTACATGTAATTTACCTATGTGTTGACTTAGGAGACTTATGTGAATACTATAGGTAAATACTATAGATGTTGTATAGATGTTTGTATGGATGTTGTAAGGTGAAGGTTAGTAGGGAAGGCATAATGAATATTATATGAAGATAGTGATTGAATATTCCCACTGTTACTCATTGCACCTCACACACACACACACACACACACACACACACACACACACACACACACACACACACACACACATCAAACTCTCCCCCACAACCCCACACATACTCCCCCAATCAAACTGTCCCCCACAACCCCACACACACACACTCCCCCATCAAACTCTCCCCACAACCCCCCCCCCCCCATCAAACTGTCTCCCACAACCCCCCCCACACACACACCCATCAACTCTTCCCACAACCCCACACACACACACTCCCCCATCAACTCTCCCCACAACCCCCCACACTTTTTGCCATTGAGAGGTAGGGTGCCATTGTAAGTTTTCCACCCCCGACTCCCCCACTCCCCCTCCTCCTCCTCGTGACACTAAATAAGCTAACTAAATCCCCCCTCCCCCTCTCTCTCACACACATTTTCACTCACACACTCTCTCTCTCACTCACTCACTCACTCACTCTATGCAGGGGCAATCGACCGGCCGGGTACATAGAGAGCATAATATGATCTTAATTTGTTGTACACTTCTTTGACCTGGTGAGGATTGAACCTGTGGTGAGACGTGTCTGACCTGAAAACATGACATAATCAACCTCGATCGTGAGACATGCATGGTGAGTTTTAAGTGTGACCTGTGATGACCTGTGATGACCTGCTGGTGTATAGTGGACGTATACTGACCTGACCTGACCTGAAACTATAGGGATAACTTGCGAGTGAGTGGGTGACCCCTTGCTTTTGCTTTACCTGAACACACACACACAAACAAGCAAACACAAACGATTACTCCAAAACCTTAATTGTGTATGTAAATAATAAATGGTGATTGACGCATGAAGAAGTGTGAGTGACATACATATAAGTGAAGCGTATAATAGGGAACCTGTCTATGAAAAGGAATAAACAGTGATATATTGCTATTTGGTGAAGCGTATTGAAGTGTATTGAACCTGCCAGATGAAGAGTAGAGAAAGGACAAAAGACACGAACGCTATTAGTGAAATATCTACAGATAAAGCGTAGACATTTTGAGGAAGCGTAAACAAATGAAGCGTAGATCAGATCCATCAAAAGCTGAAGCACCATGAAAAAACTCGAACTGAAACGGTGCCCTCACAGTGACATTTCAGAGGAAGGGCAGGAAGAATATGGCGGGAATGGAGGTGGTTTTGGCGGGAACGGGGGCAGTTTTGGCGGGAGTGAGACCAATGGCACGGCTGTTTCCTCCTCCTCCAGTCCCCAAGCACAGGCACGCAGACACGCCTTCAAGAAGCTCAAGGATACCAAACACTCGGAGGTAAGTACACACACACACACACACACACACACACACACACACACACACACACACACCTTCATATGCAGAACTCCATAAATCATACTGGAATAAAGGTGTCTTTCGTTACACTGTATTCATCAACTTATTTCTATATCCACTTAATCTTTCCTTCACACACATACCTTCCTAAGAATCCATGTAATTTTATTTTCTTACGTTATCTAATATATGTATCCACTCATTTATTTCCTTTATTCACTCACACACACACACACACACACTCACACACACACACACACACACAGAAATCGATGGACTTTGATGACCTGCTGCCCCACGTGGGAGAGTTTGGCCGCTACCAGAAGTTGCTCATCTTCTTCGTGTGCCTCCCAGCCTGCATCCCCTGCGGCTTCCACGCCTTCAACCAGCTGTTTATGAGTCCCACACCGCCACACTGGTGCCTCGTACCAGAACTGTTACAGACTGGACTCTCTCCCTCACAGGCCAGGAACTTATCCATACCCAGGGTGTGTGTCTGTGTGTGTGTATTAAGGGTTGATTCACAATACCGCTCCGCTCACGGTGGAGTCTTTGTTAGAAAGTTGTGCCCCCCCCCCCCCGTCTTCACCCCCCCCCCCCCGGTGTATCATAGGTAAGGGGGGGATACGAGGCTGACTTGGCGATGGGGGACGTCACTTCTCTGTACATCTAATCACTCATCTTTAATTAAGGGGGTGCGGGACAGGTTTGGGGGGAAGGGGTTGGGGGGTGCGGGAATAAGGGAACAGGCTTGGGGTGAGTACAAAGCCTGTCCCCTATTCTCTCACCCCCATAACTCCCCCCTCCCAAGCCTGACCCCCTACACCTGCACCCCATTAACCTCTCCATTTTTGGCCGAACACAGCATTCATTCCTACCCTTTTTAGTCATACATTAATTGATTAAGTTAATACTAAAGTGTTGGTGTATTAGGAACAACTGATGATTCCTCCAAAGTATTCCAAGCAACAGGTCACGCATCATTTGTAGTCAATCTGGTCCTGTTGTTTCCTGGCATACTTTGGAGGAATCAAGGTGTTCTAATGTATGTACAGAACTAAACGTATATTGCCTCTTTTAATTCGTACATGTGTTGCTTTAGACGAGTGACGGAGGGTGGGAGCAGTGTTACCAATACGTGGTGGGCAACTACACCCTGGATGACCCCCAGCCGGACCCCAGCTGGCCTGTGGTGCCCTGTAGAAATGGTTGGGTTTACAACACCTCAGTTATCTTTTCCTCCATTGTTATTGATGTGAGTTGGTATACATTGTTTATAGAAGTGTACAGTCACAATCAAATATCCACCCATGCACACTTTCCTTCCATCGTGCATTTCATTAAATCAGTATCATATCAAAATATAATCATACAACACCTTACGTCAACTCAACCACCTCAATTATTATTATTATGAGGTGCTGCAAAATCATACACGTGTTGTTCTTTATTACCAAGATATTTACTATTATTATTATTATTATGAGGTGCTGCAAAATCATACACGTGTTGTTCTTTATTATCAAGATATTTACTATTATTATTATTATTATGAGGTGCTGCAAAATCATACACGTGTTGTTCTTTATTACCAAGATATTTACTATTATTATTATTATTATGAGGTGCTGCAAAATCATACACGTGTTGTTCTTTATTATCAAGATATTTACTATTATTATTATTATTATGAGGTGCTGCAAAATCATACACGTGTTGTTCTTTATTATCAAGATATTTACTATTATTATTATTATTATGAGGTGCTGCAAAATCATACACGTGTTGTTCTTTTATTACCAAGATATTTACTACAATGGAAGGAAAGTCTCGGTGGATATTTGATTGTGGCTGTACATAGTAGAATACTCGATGGCATGTGTTTTATGGTCGTGGTGAATATGTTTAATTTCTTTCCAAGCAGCACTCTCTCTCTCTCTCTCTCTCTCTCTCTCTCTCTCTCTCTCTCTCTCTCTCTCTCTCTCTCTCTCTCTCTCTCTCTCTCTCTCTCTCTAGTATGACCTTGCAAGTGAATACAAATTATGTTTTGAGTTTATGTCATTGTTTATAAATTGTAGATGAGTACATAATTGTGTGACCTATTGGTGAAATTTGTCTTGGATTGCATTACATATACCGAAAAAGCCAAGAAATAAAACAAAGCAATCGAGAATATATTTACCTGGTTCTAAATGATGGAATACAGGACTAAAGTAATTTCAGTTAACACAAGAGGTCATAGTAATCACATGGTTTGTTTGCATAACCACAACACAACACAACACAACACCACCACCAAAACACTTCACTTCACCACATCTAAACAACACCACCAAAACACTTCCCTCTCTACTATTCACTAATAAGTCCATTCTACAGTATGAGTTGGTGTGTGAGCGAGCCATCTACCCAACCATCGCACTCTCTGTCCTCAACATTGGGGGCATTTTTGGAGTATACTTTTTCGGGACCATTTCTGACAAGTAAGTAAAGAGAGTCAAGTTTTATATATATAGTGACTGAAGATTTATTTATTTAATTACTTATTTATTTATTTATTTATTTACAAGGTCAAAGTGGCACACTCATGGCTGTGTCTGTAAAAAATGAAAAGAGCAAATAACTATAATTATTATATCTTATCCAACAAATGACAATGTATGTATGTATATGTGTTGTTTGTATAGATAAATGTGTAGCGTATACATGTGTTTCTATAAATGTATAAAGTAATCTGTTGCAGGTTTGGGCGTCTTGTGTATATATGTGTGTGTGTGGTGTGTAATATGATATGATGAGACAGATTCGGGTAGTGTGTGTTTGTATGTGTTTTTTTTTTATTTTTTTTTATTTTGTGTGTGTAATATGATGTGATGAGACAGATTCGGGCAGTGTGTGTGTGTGTGTGTGTAATATAATATGATGAGACAGATTCGGGCAGTGTGTCTGTGTGTGTGTTTGTGCATGTGTGTGTGTGTGTGTGTGTGTAATATTATATGACGTGACAGGTACGGGCAATGTGTGTGTGTGTGTATGTGTGTATGTGTGTATGTGTATGTGTGTGATTATAATCCTATATGACATGACAGATACGGTCGTCGTGTATCGTTCTTGGTGTGTTTGGGTTTAGAACAAGTGTTTGGATTCCTCACTGCCTTCACACCGAACTTTTGGACTTGGACTTTGTGTCGCTTCATGGTTGGACTCACGGTACCTGCCATATACCAGATACCATTCATCATATGTGAGTTGACAACCTTCCATATTGGGACAGTTCTAATTAAGGGGAGAGTTTACTTTTGGTACATTACAGTGCCTTGATTCCTCCAAAGTATGCCAGAAAACACACCCATATATAGAAATATAATGGTATCCTGTTGCCTGGAATAATTTGGAGGAATCATAATCTCCAAAAAATGTCAGAACTATACCCTCTCCTTAATTAAGGGGTTATGATAAAACTTTTGGTACAGTCACGAACACCAATAAATATTCAGGTGTGCTTCAAATACCTGGACACAGTAAATAGATACACAATAATTATGATCTCCGTTGGAATTAATTGGTTGGTGAATTGTACTGTTCAAAGCTTCTACCAAAGTTGTATACTTATTAGTGTTCTTGACTGTACATTAGAAAGTCTCGATTCCTCCAAAGTATGTCAGGAAACAAGGTTGGAGGAATCAGTTGCTCCCGATTAACCAACACTTAACCAAGACCCTTAAATTGGATACTAATTATAGGTTTGATAAGTGTATAATAAACTGTGTATGTATGTCAGATGATTCTAAACTTTACCAAGACCTAAATACCTATTACGCCTCGTGACTGTACACTCGTGATACATAATTTCTAACCAGTAATTCTACGAGCTCCATATCCTCTTCCATCCATACCTGAATTTTATGTCTTAAAATATATTATGAACTATTTTAATGTTCAATATATTCGGCACATTTAAACATTTCCAGATCTATATCTTAATATATGTATGTATGTATATATACACCACTAGGTCTAATACTCCCTGGTCAGAAATTAAGTATCACGAGTGTACACACTTATAAAAATTAATGTGTGTCTGTGTGTGTTTGTGTGTGGCAATATATAGGTATACAGTACATTGGTGTATTTTTCTGTCCCTCACACATACAGCCCTGGAGTTGGTGGGACCGAGTTATCGCAGCTTCGTGACGGTAATGACTTGTCTCTTCTACGTGGGTGGGATGTTGTTGTTGGCTGGGGTGGCTTACTTCATCAGGAATTGGGTGTATCTGTGTCTGGTAACCTCACTCCCATTCTTCTCACTCGTCGTGTATTGGTGGTGAGTTGGTTTGGTTGGGTTTGGATTTGCTGTGTGTGTGTCCTACTCTTTCTCTCTCTCTCTCTCTCTCTCTCTCTCTCTCTCTCTCTCTCTCTCTCTCTCTCTCTCTCTCTCTCTCTCTTTCTGTGTGTGTGTGTGTGTGTATCCTTACATCCCTCTCTCTCTCTCTCTCCCCACAACCAAAACAAAACCATGCAACCCCAACACGTCTTGTCCTTTATTACCCTCGCCTCAGGTAACTAATTAATCTACCCTTCTCTTCTGAGGGTGTTGCCTGAGTCTCCGAGGTGGCTTCTGTCTCAAGGTCGACTGAAGGAAGCCCGTACCATCCTCAACAAGATGGCAAAGGTCAATAAGACGGAGCTACCAGAGTCCTTCGTCCAAAAACTACAGGTGATAATAATAATAAGGGTGATATTATGATGATAGTGGTGATGGTGTGTGTGTGTGTGTGTGTGTGTGTGTGTGTGTGTGTGTGTGTGTGTGTGTGTGTGTGGTTGCTCCAGATTTACCACCACTACATTTCCACCTAATATTGTACTGTGTTGTTGGTGTATCTAAAAGAAGCAACTGATTCCTTCAAACTATTTCAATTAACTGATCACTATTATTTTTGTTTATCTGGTGCTGTTTCCTGGCATACTCTGGAGGAATCAATGTATACGTCTGTAGTACTAAAAGTTTATTATCATCTCAGGAATAATTCTGTAAAGTTTTGTTTTTTTCTGGTCAGGATTGTTTGTATTTTCTGTCTGTCAGTCTGTTTGTTTGTATGTTTATTTATTTGTTTGTTTGTTAGAGGATTAGGCAAATGATATATGTGTGAGAATTCCTTTCGTTTTTGTCTATTCTTCCTTCCTTCCTTCCTTTCTTCCATCCCTTCCCTTCCTTCCTTCCTATCTCCTTCCATCCCTCCCTCCCTTCCTTCCTTCCTTCCTTTCATCCTTCCATCCCTTCCTTCCTTCCTTTCATCCATCCCTCCATCTCTTCCTCCCTTTCCTCCCTCCCTCCTTCCCTTCCTTCGTTCCTTCCCTTCCTTCGTTGGTTCACCGTGACCTTTTACCCTCAGGATCGTATGTTGGCTCAGCAGGCACTCAGCATCAGCTCAGCCCAGGCCAAGGGTAGCTCTGGCTTCTTCAGTATGTGTCACACTCCTAACATGAGACTGAAGGCTATACTCGTCACTATTGTCTGGTGGGTCATTATTCATTCATATTATAATTCACAGTTAAAATAGTAAGAGAACAATGGTATTATAATTATATGGTCCGAAATTTAGTGTGCCGATAAAAAATGCCTGGTTGTTGTTGTTGTTGTGTGAAGGTTCGCCAACGAGACTGTTTACGTGGGTCTGAGTTACTACGGTCCCGTGATGGGTGACAACGAATACCTCTCCTTCTTCCTCGCCTGCGCCGTCGAGGTTCCGTCTTATCTCCTCTGTTGGATCGTCATGGATCGCTGGGGACGCCGTTGGATACTTGGCATTGGTATGATCATCGGAGGCATCTTCTCCATCTGTACAGTACTCATGCCTGAAGGTGAGTCAGTCAGTGAGGGACTCCATGGGCTGTTTTTTTTTTTTTCTGTGATGTAGTCAGAAAATTGGAGATAAGAAAGTCCTTCAAATATTGCCACGAAACACCACCTATATGGAAGGAGCTTGTTTCGTGGCATGGTCAGTAGGATACAGAATATTCATGGTGCATTTGATGGCATGGTATCAATACGATGACTCTGTAGTGTGTCTATGGGGTCGTCGTAACGGGATGGGAGGATGGTAGTGATTCATATTGTGTTTAGGATCAGGTTAGAATTTTATTGTCCCACAGTATAAAGGGTGTCCAAAAATTACCTGGACAGATTGTATAGCATGAACATGTAAATTGTTCAGATAATTTATGGAACCTCCCTGTACTGTATAATCACCCACCGGGGAAAATAACCCAGATATATTGATTACGAGACCCAGGCGTTAATCACTGTGTCACACCACCACAGGCTACAGAACCTTGCTATCACTGGCAACCACGTAGTGCTAATATGTCACTACGTAGAGAGAAAAATATACTATAAAGACTGCTATCTCCCACCCTTTCACTCCCGTTCTCGCTCAGGTTCACATTAATCTGGAAAGGATCTGTCTTGTTTTATTGCTTAGAAGACTACGTCGACTCCAACTAGTAATTCACTCACAACAACCAAACGACCCCCTCAATCATTTTTAGCTCTTTTCACTCACAACAAATACCCCCCTCAATAGATATGTTTGTTTTTTCACTCACAGCAAGCGACCCCCTCAATATTTTTTAGTTCTTTTAACTCACAGCAAACGACCCCTTCAATGATATTATCACTTTCCACTCAATACAAACATCCCACTCAATAAATCAAAAAAAAATTTCACTCACAGCAAGCGACCCTTTCAAAATTTCTACTTTTTTTTTTCACTCACAGCAAACGACCCCTTCAAAAATATGATCTGTTTTCACTCCCAATAAACAACTCCTTCAATAATACAATCTCTTGCCATTCAGATGCCTCGCTGGCCACTCTGATCCTGTACCTGGTGGCTAAGTTCTCCGAGTCTGCTGCCTTCCTCATCATCTACCCCTTCGCCGCTGAGTTATACCCAACTGAGGTGCGTGGGGTGGGCATTGGATTCTCTGCTTACGTCGGGGGTCTCGGCCTCGTCATCATACCCTTCGTCAACTATCTGGTGAGTGGGAATATAAAAAATCTAAAAGTGTTTACAAGATGGAATGATGGATGGTTAGAGAGTTGTGAGGACGTATGGGGGATTATATAAGTTCTACAAATGTTTACAAAATGAATTATGGATAATTAGAGAGGGTTTATAAAAGTTTGGAAGTAATGATAGATGAATGCAGAGGATTACAAAGGTTTATATATTATTAAAGAGGAGCATTGAAGGTCGATCTACAGATG
>JAWZYT010006877.1:0-16277 GCA_034508575.1 Petrolisthes manimaculis | reverse complement strand
TCCTCTCCTCTCTCTCCTTCCTTCCCCTCTGTCTGTCTCCTTCTCCCTCTCCTCTCTCTCTCTCTCTCTCTCTCTCTCTCTCTCTCTCTCTCTCTCTCTCTCTCTCCATACCCTTCCTTGCTTTTGGTTTATTATTATTATTATTTATCCCTTCCTTCGTTCTTCGTTTTTTTACCCCTTTCCTCTTCCTTACTCATGCTTCTTACCTTTCCTTTCCCCTCGAGTACTGTTGTCTCAATCATGGGCAATGTTTTCCCTCCCTCCTCTCCCCACCCCTGTCCCTCCTACTCTCCTCCTACTCCTATATCATACCTACTTCCTTCTTCTCTCTCTCTCCCCCCCCCTCTCTCTCTCACACACACCAACATGTTTCTTGTGTTCCGCTTCACCCCTTCCTTCCCCCTTCCCCTCGCCTATTTCATTTCCACCCTGATACAGTACTCAACTCAACCCTGTATTTTTTTTCCTTCCTTTCGTCTTCACACTAACACCTTTCCTCTTTTTCATTTCTTGTGCCTTTCTTTTTTCCCTTAACCCTTGAACGTTCGACTGAGGTTATGTAAATTGAAATCGTCTGGGATTTGTCATAATAATAATAATAATAATAAAAATAATAATAATAACAACGAAAAAACAAAAACAAATTGAGACACTCCACTACACAACCACAGTACCCACACAGACCCATCCTTTCTTTCCTCCTTCCCTCCCTCTTTCTTTCCTTCATACCTTCCTTTCTTCATTACCTCCTTCCTTCCTTCCTTCCTTCCCTCCCTCCCTCCTTCCTTCCTTTCTTCCCTCCCTCCTTTCTTTCTCTTCCTTCCCATTGTGTGCCGCCCTGGGCCCTTTAAAACTTGTGCCCCACAGGGTGTTTAAGGGGGGGGAGGGAGGGAGGGGGAGGTAATAAATATGTCAAATTAAATCAAAACTTTATCCCTCTTTTCTCCAACCCAGTCTCCATCCTCCTCACTCACTCACTCACACACATCTCAACCTCATTTTCACTCACTCACTCGCTCGCTCGACCTCATACTCACACACACACACAGCCATATCAACCTCACTCTCACTCACTCACTCACTCACACACTCACTAGACCTCATCCTCACACACACACATATACCCATCTCGACCTCATTCTCACTCACTCACACACACATCTAGACTTCATTCTACCTATTTTCATCATAATCTCTTCCTATCCTCTATCCTGTCCCTTCTTCTTCTTCCTTGTCTATTCTCACACATCTGTTCCTCTACTATTTATTACCTTCCTCTTCCTAACTTCCTCCATTTCCCTCCCAACCCTTTCGTTTTTCCTCTTAACTTTCCAATCCTCTTTTCATTCCTCTCTCTATAAAAAAAAAACTTCTTTCCTCCTTTTGAGTTCCCCTTTCTTCTTCCTTCCCTTCCTTTCCTCTTCTTTATCATACTGTCTCATATTCCTAATCCCTATTATTACCCGCCTCGTTAATTTTTTTTTTTTTTTTTTTTTTTTAGATATAAATAGATTATTGTATTCTTTTTCACACTGTACTATAAAATTTCCTGTTCAGTTTCTTTTCTACTGCTGCACAGGTGTTTTTTTCCACCACTTTTTCAGGCCGGTTTTTACCGGAGGGAGAGGTGGGTGGGGAGGAGCCTTCCACTTTACTATCCTTTTCCTCAGACATGTAGAAACCATAGACGTAGAATAGTTACACAGGCAGCCTTGTGAGGCCCACCAGGGCTGTTGTTGCCTGTACCTCCTTTGTATTCCAACTTTTTTTTTCTTCCATCCCATCAACATTGAGATTAATTTTTCTTTTCAATCTTTTTTATTTTGTTCATATATATTATTTTCTTTTTCATGTCACTATCCCACTGTCTTCCTTTCTTCTTCTTTCTTTCCCTCCTTCCTTCCTTCCTCGCCCCATTTATAAACTCCTTCCCTCATCCTACTAACCCCCTCTCCCTCCTCTCCCTCCCTTCCCTCCCTCCTTCCATCATCATTAATATTCTCCTGTCACGCTTCTTTTTCCATCTTCTCTCATTCCTCGCTTTCCTTCACCTCACATCTTCCTTGTCCCTTCCTTTCTCTCTTCTTCTTTTCCTCCATTTTCTACCGTCTTTCCTTTCCTTTCCTTCCCTTCCCTTTTCCTAATCTCCTATCCTCTCTTCTCACACCTTCTCTCTATATACCTCGTCATTATCCCCTCCTCTTCTTTCCTTTTCCTTCATCTCCACCCACCCCTCTCTCCCAAACTTATCAGCCTCATCTCCCTTTCTTTTCCTATACCTTCTCTCTGCCCTCCTCCCTCTTTCTCCTTCCTTCTCTCCTTCCCTCCTCCCTCTTTCTCCTACTTTCTCTTCTCCTCCTCCTCCTCCTCCTCCTCTCCTCAGCACCGTGTTCCTTGTATTTACTCTCGACTTGTCTTACTTTTTCTCCACCGTCTCCCACACTGCCTCCACTTGGTCTCCTCCTCCTCCTTCTCCTCTTTCCTTGCCCAGTCTCCTCCTACTCCTCCCTTACACAGTCTCTTCCTCCTACTCCTTCTCCTCCTCCCTTACCCCATCTCCTTTCCTTACCCATCACCATCATCCCATCCTTCCCACATCTCCCTCTGCCCATCCCTTTACCTATATAGTACATACATATCTATACCACGTGTGTGTGTCGGTGTTTACTGTACCGTACTATACTGTGCCTCCTGCCCCGTGCCCCACCCCGTGTTGATAGTCAGTACAAGTTTCGAAACACTTAATTACTCGCCTCCACAGCTTCTTTACATTCGGCTCCCGTATTACAAGAGGCATGGGGGGGGAGGGGGGAGGGGATGGCAGGGGGAGGGGGGAAGGGATGGCAGGAGACAGGGTAGACTATAGGAGAGAGACAGAGGGAGGGGGAGGGGGAGGGCAGGGAAGGGATGGAGTAAAAGGGATGAATGGAGGAAGAAACACGAAGAGAAATAAATGGATGGAGGATTAAGATGGGAAAACAAAATGATGACAAAAATGAAGTGTTGAACATAAACGAAATCACCAAGAGGGAGAATAGACAAACCATTTTTTTTAGCAATACAATAAAGGTTTCAACTGAAGCCACCTGATTACGTGTTGAGGTTGAGGATGGGTTTGTCTCTCTCTCTCCTTCATCAGCTCCGAACTAGGCTACATGGGTGACGACAGCAGAGGAAAGTGGTAGAGATAAGTAAGTGGGGAGGAATAAAGATAGGTGGGTAGGAGTAAAACTAGGTGGGTAGGAGTAAATATAGGTGGGTAGGAGTAAAGATAGGTGGGTAGGAGTAAAACTAGGTGGGTAGGAGTAAAGATAGGTGGGTAGGAGTAAAGATAGGTGGGTAGGAGTAAAACTAGGTGGGTAGGAGTAAAGATAGGTGGGTAGGAGTAAAGATAGGTGGGTAGGAGTAAAACTAGGTGGGTAGGAGTAAAGATAGGTGGGTAGGAGTAAAGATAGGTGGGTATAGGAGTAAATATAGGTGGGTGACAGCATGTAGGGGAGTAATAGTGGAAATAGGTGGGTAAAGAAATAAAAATAGGAATAAAAATAGGTGGGTAAAAGAGATGGGATACAGTGAGGGGTGATGATGGTGATGATGGAGAGAGACAAGAAAGGGTGGGATGGTAATGATAGTGAGGGTGGGTAATGGTGATAGTGGTGATAAGGAAGGGAGGTAAAAATAGGATGGGAGACTGGGTTGGGTAGTAAGGTGGAAGGGAGAGTGGCAAGAAAGAGTGGGAAATTGGAGGTGATATTGTGATGATGATGATGATGATGATGATGATGATGATGATGATGAGAGAGTGGGAAGGTGGGTGGGTGGTGGTGAGGGAGGGTGGCAAGAAAGGGTGGGAAGGTGGAGAGGTAGGTACTGTGATGATATGGGAGGGAGGGTGGGTGGGAAGGTGAGTGGGTGATGATGGGGGTAGGGTGGGAAGGTGGGTGGGTGGGTTTAGTGATGAGGGAAGGTGAGTGGAAAGGTAGGCAGGTTGCAAGAAAGGGTGGGAAGGTGGAGGAAGAGGTACTGTGATGATGATGAGGGAGGGTGGGTGAGTGGGTGGGTTTGTGGGTGGGTGGGTGGGGGTGAGGGAGGACATTAAAGCAGGGAGGCAGGGCGCGGGGACTGGGAAAGCAAAAATCAATTGGTGTACACCCAGCCAGGACCACACCAACACTAAGTCACCACCACATAATATTAAGGCACACATTTATTTTCTCGTTGGTGAATTATTGGAAGGTCTGTGATTCCTCCAAACTATGCCACGAAACAGATCCCCTATTAAGCTAGTTGTACCATTGAGGGTGTCTGTTTTCTGGCATATATAGTTTGGAGGAATCAGAGACTTTCTAATTCACCAACAAGAAAACCTGAACCTGAACAGAACCACACATACGAAAACCTGAACAGAAGAACCATGCACCCACTTCGACCATACGAGAACCAAAACAGAAGGACGACACACAACCACTACATTACTACCATACCAGAACCTGACCACAACCATACACACTCTATCTCTACATCACAAGTCACAACCACACAAGAATAAAAACAGAACCACACATTAGGACCATACGAGAACCTAACCAAAACCACACATTAGAACCATACGAGAACCTGACCACAACCACACATTAGAACCATACCAGAACCTGACCACAACCACACACATCAAAACCACATTAAAACATATCACAGTAAGACTACAAAAGGGATACATAAATATTTACAATATCTTACTTTAGGGTCACATAGCAACAAGAACAACATAAACAAATACTAACACACCAAAATTGACGTAAATATTTAGAGTATGGCACCACAACCACAATAATAAATAACACACCAAAATTCATGTATAAATATGTATGACACCACAACCCAAATAATATATATAGATAAAAAAAACTAAAGCAGAAGTAAACACACACACAGTCACCAAAACTTATTGCACCAAAGACCTCCCAGGAACACATTTTCCCTTGAATATAACACTGATAAGACAGAGAGTGGAGATAAGGCACCCATCTATCTCTCTCTCTCTCTATCTATGACTTTCAAACATAAATTCAACATTGTACATTGTTGAAGATTATAATAATATATATACATGCAGGTAACCAACCCTAGAGGACCAATAAACAGTCAGACATTATTACAACAAATAAACAAATAAACAAACAAACAAACTACGACTTGCTTATAATTAAAATCTTTGTGGTGCACCGATCCTGTTCCAAAATAATAACAAAAACAACAACAATAATAATAATAATAATAATAATAATAACAACAACAATAATAATTTTAATAATAAAGGAAAAAAAAAGTGAAGTGAAAAGCATCAATATGAGTAAGGAGGGTAAATTTAAAGCTGCTCTATCTTATGTTTATGTAGTCGACTTCCCACCAGGGTGTCCGATGCCAAGGAGGGGAGAACGAACCCTAAAAGGAAACACCAGCAGTCAAGGAAGGGGTTGGAGGGTTGGTGGGTTGGTTGGTTGCAGAAGGCTGGCTGGCTGGCTGGCTGGCTGGGTTGTTGAGGGGTGGGGGTTGACTGTGTGTGTGTGTGTGAGAGAGAGGTGGGGGGGTGGCTGTGTCTGTGTCTGTGTGTGTGTGTGTGTGTGTGTGTGTGAGATTGTGAGAGGTGGGGGGGGGGGGGGGTGCTCTGTGTGTGTGTGAGAGAGGTGGGGGTGGCTGCGTGTGTGTGTGTGTGTGTGAGGGAGAGAGAGAGAGAGAGGTGAGGGTGGCTCTGTGTGTGTGTGTGTGTGTGTGTGTGTGTGTGTGTGTGTGTGTGTGTGTGTGTGTGTGTGTGTGTGTGTGTGAGTGAGTGAGGATGGATGGATGTGGGTGGATTAGGGGGTGAGAGAAGAATGGATGAGGTGGATGAAAGATGATGATGAAGGGAAGGAGGTGACTGTGTGTGTGTGTGTGTGAGAATGGATGGATGTGGATTAGTGGGTTGGGAGAGAATGGATGGGAAGGACGAGGTGAAAGAAGGAAGTTGGGGAGAAGGTGTGAAAATGAATAGATGTGGATGGATGTGAATTAAGGGATGAAATAAGGATAGGTATGGATTAAGGAGTGGGTGAGGATGAACTAGAAGGATGAAGGAGGGAGGAGAGAAGAGGGGAGAAGAATGAAGACAGGAAAAACAACTATATATAAATAGGATTGACTTGGTAACGAATAGCATAGGATATATAGGATAGGATATGATAGGATAGGATAGGATGCATAGGAGTGATAGCATACAGAATCAAGAAGGATATATAGATGAAGAGGAGACTATAAGGTCGAGAAAAATTAAAGGGAAGGGAGAAACGAAAGAAGAAAAGAAGGCAGGGAAAAAATAAATAAATAAATAAATAAATAAATAAATAATTAAGGGTTTGTTGTTGTGGGTTCACTTTATCTCATCCGACGTGAACTTGGAGGCCTGACTTGAGCTCATGAAAAACCTGCTGCTGCTTCTCCTTCTCCCTCTACCGGTTCTCTCCTCACAGGGATAGTTTTGTTGGGGTTATTCTTAATTTTATGCTGTAGGAGTGTTGTGTGTGTGTGTTTTTTTTTTTTGTGAGTGTGTTGATGTGTGTGTTGATGTGTGTGTGTGTGTGTGTGTGTGTGTGTGTGTGTGTGTGTGTGTGTGTGTGTGTGTGTGTGTGTGTGTGTGTGTGTGTGTGTGTGTGTGTGTGTGTGTGTGTGTGTGTGTGTGTGAGAGAGAGAGAGAGAGAGAGAGAGAGAGAGAGAGGTGAGTCATTGTTGTATATCCCTTTTAAATTGGACCATATATAGTGTATAAATTATGAAGAAATATACGTACCTGTGGTCACTAATACTATCTATCTATCTATCTATCTATCTATCTATCTATCTATCTATCTATCTATCTATCTATCCATCCATCTATCTATCTATTTATCTATCTTTGTTGTTATATGTTTAGCTGTATGTATATAACTACGTGGACGTGTGGGCAGAAGGGGTATATTTTCTTATAAACTGTATAGCTATGGGTGTGATGGTTGGTTATAGGCTATAGTGTTCCATGAGAGATAAGATGATGATGATGGTATAGTGGTGTTGGTTGTGGTATAGTGGTGTTGGTAGTGGTATAGTGGTGTTGGTTGTGGCATAGTGGTGTTGGTTGTGGTATAGTGGTGTTGGTTGTGGCATCGTAATCTCGTAAACTGGAGAGGGGTAAGGGGTAGGAAGAAGGTGTACATACATTAGGTGTGTTTAAGGTGAGGATATCTAGTGGACAAAGTGGAAGGCTACTGATTCATCCTAACTATGCCAGAAAACAGACGCTCTCAGTGGTACTAATAAGGGATCTGTTTCTTGGCATATAGTTTGGAGGAATACAGACGCCTTCCAATTCACCAACTATTTATACAGAAACTCCCCTTTGGGTAAGACGGACGAATGGGGAACTTAAAGGGAAATTAAAACAAGTAAAAGATGACCATATGAGGTGAAGAAACTTGAGTGGAGAGACTGAGTGGAGAGACTGAGTGGATGGGTAAAGCAGGGTGGTGGTGGTGGTGGAGTTGGCAAGAAGGTGGAGGGAGGGAGGGATTGAGGCAAGGTGGATGAGTGATGACACGAGAAGAGAGCAGCCAGCAGGGAGGAGGGTGGAAGTGGGTGTAGGTGGAGGGAATAAATTGGTGGTGGTGGGGGGGACAAAGTATGGAGGAGGGTGTGACAGAGTGGACTAGTATGTGGAGAGAAGGAAGGTGGATGGAACACAGTGGAGAGAGAAAGGAAGGAGAGACAAGAATGGACCAATAAGATGAGAAAGGGTGGAGGAAGGTGGAGGGAACAAAGTGGATGAGCAATGTGAATAAGAGTAGAAAGAGAAGAGAGGTATAAGTGAAAGACTGAACCATCACCCTTCCCTTCCTCTCCCTTCCCTTCCCTTCATTAGTTGGTCTAGTATAAACACGTCTACCTACCTACATACCTACCTACCTACCTACCCATCCTACCCCAACAGACATCCACACCCATTAATCTACATATCATCATTACATCTGTCAAACATTCCTCTGTGTAATAGTTTCAATTAGACGAGACAAATAAAAAAAAAATCATCAGGTCACAGGTGTAATTCTTAGACAGATACCAAGTACAAGTGATTCCTCCAAATTATCCCACGAAACAGATCCCTTATTAATAACACTGGGGTCGTCTGTTTCCTGGCATAGTTTGGAGGAATCAGTAGCATTTCTCAATTTATAACACGATATTCCTCCCTTAAAAGGTGGTAATTCTTTTTTTGGTACATTGGAGTGCCTCGATTCCTCCAAAGTATGCCAGGAAACAGGACCAGAAGAGCAAAATTAATAGTGTTCCGTTGCTTGGAATAGTTTGGAGGATTCAGTTGCTCCAGATTTACCAAGTTGAGCCTACTAACATCAGATATAAAGCGTAAGAATATTTAATCTTTCTGGGGAAAATATAACGTAGAAATGAAGGAACACTACATTTTTTTGCGGTCTCCACTTCTCAGACTAAATATGAACTCGGTACATTGAAATCAGAAAAGTAAATACAAAAATGACTACAGGGCAAAAAAAGTTAATGAAATATCAACAGTCTTAAAACTAACACTGCAACCCAAGAATAAAATCATTAAAACGACTTTAGGCCTATTGAATGCATACGAGTCATCAATTATGCATATATCACCTTTTTTATGCAGAAGGGATTAAGGAATTAGGTACCCATTAACTTCAAAATTACTGATGTTGTTGAAATAAATTAACCTTCATCACGGAATCTTATTAAAATATACATACACATACATACATAAACATACATAGACATTAACTAAGTACACGAGTTATATTTTTAAAACATACAACTTCAGCGTCGTGGCTTAAACTTTTATTAGAGACTCAACAAAAGACCAACAACATTAAGGAATAAATAACAACAAACAGAGCAACAGTTTTGGACAATGACACACACACACACACACACACACACACACACACACACACACACACACGCCTGACCCACGAAACACAAATGACAGCCACAGCATGCACACACACACACACACACACACACACAACTGACCTGACCCCACCAAAACACAAATTTAATAACTCCTATCACCACCTTCCTTCACCATAATAAAAAAAATTCCCTACCTACCATACACCCAACATCAACAACAACCACCACCACAACAACTACCACAACCACAACAACCACAACCACAACCACCTCCTCTCCCTCACACACCCAGCATCACAGACCAAAGGCAAAGTAAATAAGCTTCACCATCAAGAAAAAATATAAAAAAGGGGGGCATTAAGGAACGAACCTATGTATTGGTGGAAAAAATGTTACGAACACACAAAAGGCCACATGGAAAAAAAATGTAGGAACAATTAAGTCGAATTAAGGAGAAACAACAAACGAATTGGTTGGGTTCACTGGTGATTTTCGCATTTCGTTAAAGTTTGTGGCGACCAAAAAAAAAAAAAAAAAAAAAAAAAAAAATAGATATATAGTCAGAAAATTTAATATGAAATAATAAATAATATATAAAATAGATTGGCAAAATCTAGACTATTTCCCTAAGTGAACTGAGGCTACTGTTAAAATACTCAAACACACACACACACACACACACACACACATGACAAGAATAAGGTGAAAAAACAAAGAGGACCACTGAACTTTGCCTCCAACAAGACAAAACAAAACAAAATAGGAAACACAGAGAGGAAAGAAGACCTAAATAAAATACAAGTGAGCAACAACAGCACCGACTAGCCTGCATGGTACAGTTTTAGAGACCTTACAAAACAACAATAACAACAACAAGAGAGGTGAGAAGGAAGAAGGGAGGGCTGGGAAGGGAAGAGAAGGTACAGTGGGGAGAGGAGAGAGGGAAGGGAAGGAAGAAGGGAGGGGAAGGAAGAGATGTTAGAGTGGGGAGAGGAGAGAGGGGAGGGAAGGAAGAAGGGAGGGGAAGGAAGAGAGGTTAGAGTGGGGAGAGGAGAGAGGGGAAGAGAGGGTAGAGTTTGGGGGAGTTAGTTAGGATGGGAGAGAGGAGTGTGGGAAGGGGTATAGCAGGGTAGTTGAGGGGAGAAAATGAAGGAATGGGGACGAGGGGAGGGAATGGAAAGGAGGAGTGAGGAGAAAAGAGGAAAGGGGAGAGGGAAAAAAGGGAATGAGGAGAGAAGAAGAAAGGAAAGAGTGGTAGAAGGGGAGGGAGGAGAGGGGAGAAAGGGAGGGAGGGAGGAAAGGAATGTAGGAGTGAATGAGTAAGGGATGGAGGGAGGGAAGGAGTAAGTGAGTGAGGGTGTGAGTGAGTGAGTGAGGGAAGGAAAGAATGAAGGAGGGAGTGAAGGGGTGAGTGAGTGAGGGGATGAGGAAGGAGGGAAGGAATGTAGGAGTGAATGAGTAAGGGATGAAAGGAATGAAGGAGTGAGTGAGTGAGGGTGTGAGTGAGTGAGGGAGGAAAGGAATGAAGGAGTGAATGAGTAAGGGAGTAAGGGAAGGAGGGAGGGAGTGAGTGAGGGTGTGAGTGAGTGAGAGCCAGCGAGGAGGACTGGAACAAGACGGTCATAAATCAGAAGCAAGCTGGCCTTTACTAACATACACTAGGTTTTTTTTGTCGTGCCTTAACCACCTCCTGATGTGGGGGAGTGAGAAACTTGTCCACCACGCTGGGATTGGTGTGTGTGTGTGTGTGTATACATAACTAATATTTGCTGGGTATTGGTGTGTGTGTGTGTGTGTGTGTGTGTGTGTGTGTGTGTGTGTAGCAAATATTTGGTGTGTGTGTGTATACATAACTAATATTTGGTGTTTGTGTGTGTGTGTGTATATACATAACTAATATTTGCTGGGTATTGATGTGTGTGTGTGTGTGTGTGTGTTTGTGTGTGTGTCTCTGTCAGTGTGTGTGTGTGTGTGTGTGTGTGTGTGTGTGTGTGTGTGTGTGTGTGTGTGTGTGTGTGTGTGTCTGTCTGTCAGTGTGTGTGTGTGTGTGTGTGTGTGTGTGTGTGTGTGTGTGTGTGTGTGTGTCTGTCTCTGTCTGTGTGTGTGTGTGTGTGTGTGTGTATCATAACAAATATTTCCATCTGATGATATACGTCTTTGGTAATAATTAAGAGGATCATGTTTGCTTGGAGGACTAAAGATTCCTCCAAACTGTGCCATAAAACAGATCACTTCAGTATTTGACTAGGGAGGATCTGGTTTTTTTGCATTGTTCAGAGGGGTTCATAAACTCCAATTTCTTCACAACAAACACTACCATGAAGCCTTAGGGAACAACACCAATTAAAATATATGAATAAAAAAATACTTGTAAACAAAATAGAAAAAAAAAAAAAAAAAGTCAAGCAAATAAAAATAAATAGAAATAGGAAATAACAAATGGAAACGAGAAAAAATATATAAAAGTCAACCAAGAAGATGCAACATTTACTGACATAAATGTTCTTAAATTATTTTCTTGGCTGGCAAAAACATAACTATTTCAACATGAGCCAACAACACATCACATTTAGTGGCACCTCTGATTCACCGACAGACAGACAGACAGACAGAGATACAAAAAAAAATAATGTATCCTATATGCAGACAGACAAACAGACAGAGAGAGATACAAAAAAATAAATAATCTATCCTATATGCAGACAGACAGACAGATACAAAAAATATATATAATCTATCCTATATGCAGACAGACAGAGATACAAAAAAATAAATAATCTATCCTATATGCAGACAGACAGACAGACAGACAGAGATACAAAAAAATAATAATCTATCCTGTATTCGCTACGGGGTGAGTTGGCTGACCTAAAAATAGCTAAGGCACCAACGACCGTAACTAGTTTAACCTACCAACCAACCAACCAACAACAGAACCTTACACTACCACACCCTTCTTACCACACAACAACAACACCAGTATACCTTACACTACCACACCACCACACCCTCCCTATACCACACTACCACACCCTCCTTACCACACTACCACACCCTCCACACAACACCAGTACCTTACCCCACACCACATCCTCTCTTTCAACACCACACCCTTCCTATACCACACCACCACACTCTTCCTATACCACAACACCACACCCTCCTTCCTCTACCACAACACCACACCCTCCTTACACCATCACAACACCACAACCTCTTTACACCATAACACCACACCCTCTTCACACCACCACCACCACCACCACACCCACTCAGGCCATTACCTCCCTCATACCTACTCAACACACTTCATCCTCCAACCACACCCACTCCACACACTAGATATACTACACGTCACAGTTTAACACCCCACCCTCAACTTTACTTTTCTTACCCACCTCACACCCTCACTGACATACCCACACCTCATACCCAAATGCCCCTCCCTTCCCTGCCCCTACATAAATCCTCATCACACCATCACCACCACAATAGCATCCTTGGGCATTTACAAATCAAGTAGGCTACACACACACACGCACATACACACACACACACACACACACACACACACACACACACACACAACCAAGACAACCAACACTATGCCAACCCATCTACCTCAACACTATCAACACAATAATACATTACACACACACACACACACACACACACACTTCACTTCAACATTACCAACATATCATAGTCATAACACACACACACATAAACACAACCATTCCCACATACACTAATCATACACCATATACCCACCTTTATAAAGCCCATGCACACATATATACACACACATCTCACAGCATCTATTAAAATAACCACACGCCACCACCAGCAACACTATCCATCCAACACTAAGTTACAACCATCTCCCACAACAAACAAAAACCACCACCACCACCACCACAACCACCACCACCACCACAACCACCACCACCATCACTACCACCACCATCAGCCTCAAACATTTACCTCCCATCACAGCCCCAACCAACCAACCAACCAACCAAATCAACTTCACCCCCGTTATTACTGGCAGGCCAAGGAGATGCAACGTCAACCATCAAGCAAGCAAGCAAAAGAGAGATAGAGAGATAGAGAGATAGAGAGAGAGAGAGAGAGAGAGAGAGAGAGAGAGAGAGAGAGAGAGAGAGAGAGAGAGAGAGAGAGAGAGAGAGAGAGAGAGAGAGAGAGACAGAGAGAGAGATGCAACGTCAACTATCGAGAGAGACATACATACATACATACACAGAGATGCAACGTCAACCATCGAGAGAGAGAGAGAGAGAGAGAGAGAGAGAAGAGGTAACCCACAGCTTCTAATTCATTGCTACACTAAGTTTGTTTTCAGACCAGCTCCAGGCTTCCTACACCATCTCGTTAGCAAGTTGTCAGCGGTAGATTAAAGGCGGTGGGGAGGGGGAGAGGGAGAGGGGGAGGGGGTGGAAATTGGGGGTGGGTGAGGTGAGAGAGTGGGTGATAATTATAAGAGGGAGGGAATTGGGAAGCGGTGAGGGGGAATGGAGTGTAGGGGAGAGAAGGGAGAAGGGGAGTAGATAGGAGTGGAAGAGTATGAAGACGAGAGAGTGAGTGATAATCAGAGACAACAGAAGAGGAAAGAATGAAAACAGAGAGAGAGAGAGAGAGAGAGAGAGAGAGAGAGAGAGAATGGCAGGCAGGCAGTCAGGTAGGAAGCTCAATCTCCATCCACCTGTCTCTCTGGGTAAATCGGTGGGCAGGAAGAGTCTGATGGTGCAGCACTGAAAGAGACCACAGACAGATACCACTCAACCACACAGGAGAGGGCAGAGGGGAAGAGGAGAGGGGAAAGGGGAAGAGAGAGGGGAGAAGGAAGAGGGGAGAGGGGAAGGAGAGGAGAGGTGGAAGGTGGAGAAGGGAGAGGGGATGTGAGGAGGAGGAGGATAGTGAAGGAGAGGACTGTGGAAGAGGTTAGATGGAAATTAAATAAATGTGGGGAAGAGAGGAGAGTGAGGAAGACAAGAGGTGAAGGAGACAGAGAAGAAAGGGGAAGGGGATGTAATAAGAGGGAAAATGAGAGGTATAAAAACAAAGGGAAAAAGTAAAGAGGAAAGAAAAGGGAGGAGGAGGTTGATAGAAATATTGGAAAGGGGAAATGGAAGGGCTGTTAAAAAGGAAGAGGTCATAAAGGAGAGGAGAGGAAAGAGTGGGACAAAAAGGAAGAATGGAGAGAAGGGGAGAGAGATAAAAATGAAAGGAGGGGTAACGGGGAACTGATGGAAAAGACAGAAAGAGACAAAGAGACAAAAGGAGGAGAGACAGAGACCCAGAGAAGGATGGAAAGGGAAAGAATGAATATGGGAAGTAAAAATGGAAGAGGGAGAGGGTTGGAACATGAGACAAAACTGATAAAGATATATATAATAGTCAAGAATATAATGAACTAAATGGTGAATAAAAAAATATAATTAAAAAGGGGGATATATCTAAAAAACGAATATATATTAAAGGAACAGACAGAAGTGGATAAAGATAAAGGAATGGCACAATGAAGAAGTGAAGGCAGGGAGGGACAGAGAGCGAGGAAGAGATGAGAGGGGATGGAGAAGAAAAATGGGAAGAAGGGAAAAAATGAAGAGGACTGCTAAGAGGTGGAGAGGAAGGAATGCCAGGGAAGGAAGAAGGAAAGCGGATGAAAGAGGGGAATGAAAGAGAAAGTAAAAGAGGAAGGAAGAGAAATGAAAGTGAATATGAAATAACCGTGAATTATTTTACCACTAAAGAAATGAAAAGGAACACAGAAGCATGGGAATGAAAAGGAATAAAAAAAAAACATACATAAAAGGAGAAAAAAAAACTAAGTAGAGTACTCAACAAGAAAAGTGGATGTCAACAGATGAACACACACAGTAGCCAAGGAAGAATGGGTGTGTAGGGAAGGGAAGGGAAGGGAAGGGTAGGGTAAGAAGAGTAGGAAGGGAAGAGAAGGGTGGGGAAGGGAAGGGTAGGAAGGGAAGGTAGAAAGAATGGGTGTGTAGGAAAGGGTAGGAAGAATAGGTGTGTATAGTGAAGGGTACGAAAGGGAAGGGTAGGAAGGGAAGGGTAGGGTAGGTAGCCAGGTAGATGGGTGCCAATGTCAACACGACACTAATCACTGTGTTAAGGAGGCAGAGGTACAGATACAGTAGGCATAGTGTGTCTGTTTGTCTGTCTGTCTCGTGTGGTTAAGGGGAAGGTGTAGTTATGTTATTTTGAGAGAACATGATTCCTCCAAAGTTCCAAACCATTCCCATCAACATTATTTCTGTTCATCTGGTCCTGTTCCCTGGCATACTTTGGAGGAATCAAGGTGATGCAATGTATGTACTGTACCTAAAGTATTGATTTCTAGGTCTGATTTGTTTACAGTCATTTTATAAACATTACTTACTACCAATTAACACTATTGAAACTTCAGAATATCATAACTGGATATAACGTGTATTAAAACCTTAGATAATAGTTAACGTACAACAAAGAGAATGTATGTGTGTGTGTGTGTGTGTGTGTGTTTGTGTACACGTTGGGAGGAGGATGGACCTAGCATGTTCCAGCCTGTCTTCTTATCTTATCACGGGCAGGGCATTAGTGGGGGTCTCTCTCTCTCTCTCTCTCTCTCTCTCTCTCTCTCTCTCTCTCTCTCTCTTAAACACTGCCTTCTACACACGATCAGACATTTTTTCTGATCGTCATGAAACACCATAAAATAAAAAATCATCTTTACCCAAACAGTTAAAAAAAAAAAGTTGTAGTGCAGGATAATTATATCTTTCATTTTCGTACTCAGGGACTGAAGAAATATATAATTATACACACAGTAAATAAAACATAATCACAAGCACATACAGCTGTAAACCACTTTTTTTCACCGACATTCTATCATTCGCAAAAATATCTGAATGCTAATCCGGATTATCTGAACGAACTCTGGCTGACCTACATATAATCCCTTCCCAGAGTTTGGCCGGGTCGACACCCTCTCCAAAATAATCCTCTTTATACCAAGACAAACAGACAAGCTACAACCAGAATAAACACACCGAATACAGGAAGGGTCGTGGGATAGACAGTCTGGGATGGAGACAGACAGACAGACAGACAGACAGAAAAGTGACAGAGTAAACAGACCAAATACAGAGAGACTTGGGATAGACAGTCTGGATGGAAGACAGACAGACAGAAAAGTGACAGACAAAGTAAACAGACCATATACAGGAAGGGTCGTGGGATAGAGTCAGGGATGGGAAACAGACAAACAGACAGACAAATGACACGGAGTAAAC
>JAWZYT010006876.1:0-12500 GCA_034508575.1 Petrolisthes manimaculis | reverse complement strand
TATACCCTTCATTAATTATGTTAGTGGTGTGATTCCTATATGTACAGTTACCACCACTTATAACTGATACACGTGATGAGGAATGACAATGCTCACTGTACCTCTTATAAGTGATACTAATTGTACATATACATATACATACATACATATATATACACTGTACTTATACCCTTCATTAATTATGTTAGTGGTGTGATTCCTATATGTACAGTTACCACCACTTATAACTGATACACGTGATGAGGAATGACAATGCTCACTGTACCTCTTATAAGTGATGCTAATTGTACATATACATATACATACATACATATATATACATACATACAAACAGTTGCCCTCAATGGTACTAATAGGGGATCTCTATCTCTCTCTTATATACATACATACATACACGTACATATACATACATACATACTCACATATAAATACATACATACATATACATCATATACATACATACATGCATACATACATACATACACATACATACATACATACACATAGATACATATACATACATACATACATACACATACATATATATACATACATACACATACATAAATATATATACATGTACATACATGCATACACATACATAAATACACATAACTATATATACATAAATACACATACATATATATATATACATACATACACATACATAAATATACATACACATACATACATATACATACATACATACATATACATACATATAGTTTATAGGAATCAAACACCAACAACAAAATCTTACATTAAATAGTTAGTTTTTATTACTTATATCCTGTAGTTATCTGGTTATTCAATAAAAATAATTATAATATTATTATTGACTTTTGATATCCTATGGTTACATTGATGGTTGTATTGTTTCAAAGATTTGGAATAATAAATAATAAATAAGAATAAATAATAATAAATAATAATTAATAATAATAAATAATAAAAAATAAATAATAATAATAAAAATAATAGTAAAAAATTATAAAAAAATAATAATAATAAAAAATAATAATAAAAAATTAATAATAAAAAATAATGATAAAAAACAATAACAAAAAATAATAAAAAAAGAATAATAAAAATAATAATAAAAAATCAAATAATAAAAAAAAATAATAATAAAAAAAAATTAATAATAATAATAATAATGATAAAAAAAAAAATAATAAAAAAAATAATAATAAAAATAAAATAAAAATAATAATAAAAAATAATGATAAAAAAAATAATAAAATAATAATAATAATAATAATAATAAAAATAATAATAAAAAAATGATAATAAAAAAAAATAATAAAAAAAAAAAAATAAAAAAAAAAAAAAAAATGATAAAAAGATAAAAAAAAAAATAAATAATAATAATAATAATAATAATTCATCTAAAATCAGTACAGAACCTGTTCTTTCCCCCCGGTTTAGGAACCAACACACAGGGTGAACTCTATGGACTATTACTAGGTTCTATTAAATCATTCTTTAACATATACTCTATCTCTTTCCTCATAATCTCTCTTTTTTCTGGATTTACTCTGTTGTTGTTAACACTGAGTACCTGTTCTACATCCCTCCAAAACCCGGACGTGTGATCAGCATTGCAGCCAGTGGACTGTAACTTCTCTCACTCACTCACCTTAACACTGAGTACCTGTTCTACATCCCTCCAAAACCCGGACATGTGATCAGCTTTGCAGCCAGTGGACTGTAACTTCTCTCACTCACTCACCTTAACACTGAGTACCTGTTCTACATCCCTCCAAAACCCGGACATGTGATCAGCTTTGCAGCCAGTGGACTGTAACTTCTCTCACTCACTCACCTTAACACTGAGTACCTGTTCTACATCCCTCCAAAACCCGGACATGTGATCAGCTTTGCAGCCAGTGGACTGTAACTTCTCTCACTCACTCACCTTAACACTGAGTACCTGTTCTACATCCCTCCAAAACCCGGACGTGTGATCAGCATTGCAGCCAGTGGACTGTAACTTCTCTCACTCACTCACCTTAACACTGAGTACCTGTTCTACATCCCTCCAAAACCCGGACGTGTGATCAGCATTGCAGCCAGTGGACTGCAACTTCTCTCACTCACTCACCTTAACACTAATAACTTGTTCTACATCCCTCCAAAACCCGGACGTGTGATCAGCATTGCAGCCAGTGGACTGTAACTTCTCTCACTCACTCACCTTAACACTGAGTACCTGTTCTACATCCCAGCAAAAAACGGACGTGTGATCAGCATTGCAGCCAGTGGACTGTAACTTCTCTCACTCACTCACCTTAACACTGAATACCTGTTCTACATCCCTCCAAAACCCGGACGTGTGATCAGCATTGCAGCCAGTGGACTGTAACTTCTCTCACTCACTCACCTTAACACTGAGTACCTGTTCTACATGCCTCCAAAACCCGGACGTGTGATCAGCATTGCAGCCAGTGGACTGTAACTTTTCTCACTCACTCACCTTAACACTGAGTACCTGTTCTGCATTCCTCCAAAACCCGGACGTGTGATCAGCATTGCAGCCAGTGGACTGTAACTTCTCTCACTCACTCACCTTAACACTGAGTACCTGTTCTACATCCCTCCAAAAGCCGGACGTGTGATCAGCATTGCAGCCAGAGGACTGTAACTTCTCTCACATACTAACCATAACACTAAGTACCTGTTCTACATCCCTCCAAAACCCGGACGTGTGATCAGCATTGCAGCCAGTGGACTGTAACTTCTCTCACTCACTCACCTTAACACTGAGTACCTGTTCTACATCCCTCCAAAACCCGGACGTGTGATCAGCATTGCAGCCAGTGGACTGTAACTTCTCTCACTCACACACGTTAAAACTGAGTTCCAGTTCTACATCCCTCCAAAACCCGGAGGTGTGATCAGCATTGCAGCCAGTGGACTGTAACTTCTCTCACTCACTCACCTTAACACTGAGTACCTGTTCTACATCCCTCCAAAACCCGGACGTGTGATCAGCATTGCAGCCAGTGGACTGCAACTTCTCTCACTCACTCACCTTAACACTGAGTACCTGTTCTACATCCCTCCAAAACCCGGACGTGTGATCAGCATATCAGCCAGTGGACTGTAACTTCTCTCACTCACTTACCTTAACACTGAGTACCTGTTCTACAACCCTCCAAAACCCGAACGTGTGATCAGCATTGCAGCCAGTGGACTGTAACTTCTCTCACTCACTCACCTTAACACTGAGTACCTGTTCTACAATCCTCCAAAACCCGGACGTGTGATCAGCAATGCAGCCAGTGGACTGTAACTTCTCTCACTCACTCACCTTAACACTGAGTACCTGTTCTACATCCCTCCAAAACACGGACGTGTGATCAGAATTGCAGCCAGTGGACTGTAACTACTTTCACTCACTCACCTTAACACTGAGTACCTGTTCTACATCCCTCCAAAACCCGGACGTGTGATCAGCATTGCAGCCAGTGGACTGTAACTTCTCTCACTCACTCACCTTAACACTGAGTACCTGTTCTACATCCTTCCAAAACCCAGAAATGTGATTAGCATTGCAGCCAGTGGACTGTAACTTCTCTCACTCACTCACCTTAAAACTGAGTACCTGTTCTACATCCCTCCAAAACCCGGACGTGTGATCAGCATTGCAGCCAGTGGACTGTAACTATTCTCACTCACTCACCTTAACACTGAGTACCTGTTCTACATCCCTCCAAAACCCGGATATGTGATCAGCATTGCAGCCAGTGGACTGTAACTTCTCTCACTCACTCACCTTAACCCTTAACACTGAGTACCTGTTCTACATCCCTCCAAAACCCGGACGTGTGATCAGCATATCAGCCAGTGGACTGTAACTTCTCTCACTCACTTACCTTAACACTGAGTACCTGTTCTACATCCCTCCAAAACCCGGACGTGTGATCAGCATTGCAGCCAGTGGACTGTAACTTCTCTCACTCACTCACCTTAACACTGAGTACCTGTTCTACATCCCTCCAAAACCCGGACGTGTGATCAGCATTGCAGCCAGTGGACTGTAACTTCTCTCACTCACTCACCTTAACACTGAGTACCTGTTCTACATCCTTCCAAAACCCAGACGTGTGATCAGCATTGCAGCCAGTGGACTGTAACTTCTCGCACTCACTCACCTTAACTCTGAGTACCTGTTCTACATCCCTCCAAAACCCGGACGTGTGATCAGCATTGCAGCCAGTGGACTGTAACTTCTCTCACTCACTCACCTTAACACTGAGTACCTGTTCTACAACCCTCCAAAACCCGAACGTGTGATCAGCATTGCAGCCAGTGGACTGTAACTTCTCTCACTCACTCACCTTAACACTGAGTACCTGTTCTACATCCCTCCAAAACACGGACGTGTGATCAGCATTGCAGCCAGTGGACTGTAACTTCTTTCACTCACTCACGTTAACACTGAGTACCTGTTCTACATCCCTCCAAAACCCGGACGTGTGATCAGCATTGCAGCCAGTGGACTGTAACTTCTTTCACTCACTCACGTTAACACTGAGTACCTGTTCTACATCCCTCCAAAACCCGAACGTGTGATCAGCATTGCAGCCAGTGGACTGTAACTTCTTTCACTCACTCACGTTAACACTGAGTACCTGTTCTACATCCCTCCAAAACCCGGACGTGTGATCAGCATTGCAGCCAGTGGACTGTAACTTCTCTATCTCACTCACCTTAACACTGAGTACCTGTTCTAAATGCCTCCAAAACCCGGACGTGTGATCAGCATTGCAGCCAGTGGACTGTAACTTCTCTCACTCACTCACCATAACACTGAGTACCTGTTCTACATCGATCCAAAACCCGGACGTGTGATCAGCATTGCAGCCAGTGGACTGTAACTTCTCTATCTCACTCACCTTAACACTGAGTACCTGTTCTACATCTCTCCAAAATCCGGACGTGTGATCAGCATTGCAGCCAGTGGACTGTAACTTCTCTCACTCACTCACCTTAACACTGAGTACCTGTTCTACATCCCTCCAAAAGCCGGACGTGTGATCAGCATTGCAGCCAGAGGACTGTAACTTCTCTCACATACTAACCATAACACTAAGTACCTGTTCTACATCCCTCCAAAACCCGGACGTGTGATCAGCATTGCAGCCAGTGGACTGTAACTTCTCTCACTCACTCACCTTAACACTGAGTACCTGTTCTACATCCCTCCAAAACCCGGACGTGTGATCAGCATTGCAGCCAGTGGACTGTAACTTCTCTCACTCACTCACCTTAACACTGAGTACCTGTTCTACATCCCTCCAAAACCCGGACGTGTGATCCGCATTGCAGCCAGTGGACTGTAACTTCTCTCACTCACTCACTGTAAAGGGAAGTCGAGCTGTATAGCCTGTTTCCTCTTCCCATGAAACCAGGCAAGTCTGAACAAGGTGATAGTAAGGAACCGTGGATTGAGATAAACACAAATAAACAAACGGAGTTGAGTATATTCTTTGTTTCCCGGAATTACTCTTCACACACATAAAATATGTACAACAAATAGCCCAGAGCAACCAATGATCACGGTAATGCTCTTAATACTAGGGAATTGACCCCAAGTCCACTACACAATAAATATCACAGCAATCGGAGAGCTCAGGTAGCCAGCGAGGAGAGCAGCTTTCTTGGTGTGATGCTGAGAGTGCTCTGCCGACTGAAGGTAAGTGGAGTCCTGTAGTAAACTCGGTTGGGCTTCAGAAGGAGATGAAACGGGACACTGAGGCTTCAATAAATCTTGTAGTAGACGAGTCGAGCATTTCTTCGGACTCATCCGACTACCAATCAGCACCCCAATAGTCCGGAGAAGTAAAGTGGTGTTTCGCCCTCACATTAGCATTTTTTTTACCTGAAAATTGATTTTTTTCTAGAACAGTGTTGACATGTACAAATCGCTTCTGAGACCCAAAAAACTCGATTTTTCGGTGTTTTTAGGCTAAATTTGGGATATAAACGGGTATCGAAGATGCATGCACAAATCGACTTTTTGGGCCCAAAAAACGTGTTTTAACAGGCAGGCAGGCAGGTAGGGAGGCAGGCAGGCAGGCAGGTAGGTAGGCAGGCAGGCAGGCAGGTAGGCAGGCAGGCAGGCAGGTAGGGAGGCAGGCAGGCAGGCAGGCAGGCAGACAGGCAGGTAGGGAGGCAGGCAGGCAGGTAGGCAAGCAGACAGGAAGGGAGGCTGGCAGGCAGGTAGGCAGGCAGGCAGGGAAATCTGACTTATATAGGGATGAACTGAACCAATTTTCTATCCCGTTTCTACCACTAAAGAAAACGTGTTTATTAACATACACCATGCTATTATATATTAGATATATAGATTATAAATTATTCATTATTATTATTATTATTACTACTATTATTACCTGTATTATTATTATTATTATTATTAGTAGTAGTAGTAGTAGTAGTAGTAGTAGTAGTAGTAGTATTGCCAATTCAGGCTTTTGTTCTGGCTATACTTACGACTCTCTCTCTCTCTTTCTCTCTCACACACACATGTAAACAAAGAAACATTTGCAATGAAATGAAATGAAAATAATGCCCTTGAAAACGAATAATGTGTACTAAAAGTGAAATAGTAGTAGTAAAAATCCTGTAGATTAAAGTGAAGTATAAAGGTGTGCAATATAGTAGATGAAAATTGAAAATGACTCGAATGTGTAAATGCAGTGTTGCCATGGTGTTGTAGCCACCACTAGCCACCTCTAGCCCAAGTGTGAAGGGTAGAAGCAGTGTTACCAATGTTTTGTAGCCCAGTTTTGTAGCCCCAAGGTGAGTTGTGATTGGCTAAAATGGGGGTGTTGGCGATTTTTGTCGAATATATATAAGGTCGTAAGCCGCCGGGGTGGTTGGTGGGGTGGGGGAGGGTAAAACAAGGGCTTGGGGGGGCCATTTTTTGGATTTAGAGGCGAAATAAAAAATTTTTTGGGCTTCTTCTCGACAGCCTAACCAAACCAAGCCTTATTTAACCTAACCTCTTCCTATTATAATTAGTAGTAGTAGTAGTAATATTACCTAACCTAACCTAGACCACAGTAGACTACCAGGACCTAACCGGGGCAAACTACCGGGACCTAACCGGGGCAGACTACCGGGACCTAACCTAACATAACAGGACCGGGACAGACTACCGGGACCTAACCGGGGCAGACTACCGGGACCTAACCTAACATAGCCTAACCGGGGCAGACTACCGGGACCTAACCTAACATAACAGAACCGGGACAGACTACCGGGACCTAACCGGGGCAGACTACCGGGACCTAACCTAACATAACAGGACCGGGACAGACTACCGGGACCTAACCGGGGCAGACTACCGGGACCTAACCTAACATAACAGGACCGGGACAGACTACCGGGACCTAACCTAACATAACAGAACCGGGACAGACTACCGGGACCTAACCGGGGCAGACTACCGGGACCTAACCTAACATAACAGAACCGTGACAGACTACCGGGACCTAACCGGGGCAGACTACCGGGACCTAACCTAACATAACAGAACCGGGACAGACTACCGGGACCTAACCGGGGCAAACTACCGGGACCTAACCTAACATAGCCTAACCGGGGCAGACTACCGGGACCTAACCTAACATAGCCTAACCGGGGCATACTACCGGGACCTAACCTAACCTAACCTAACCTAACCTAACCTAACCTAACCTAACCTAACCTAACCTACCGAGACCTAACCGGGGCAGACTACCGGGACCTAACCTAACATAACAGAACCGGGACAGACTACCGGGACCTAACCTAACATAGCCTAACCGGGGCAGACTACCGGGACCTAACCTAACATAACAGAACCGGGACAGACTACCGGGACCTAACCGGGGCAGACTACCGGGACCTAACCTAACATAACAGGACCGGGACAGACTACCGGGACCTAACCGGGGCAGACTACCGGGACCTAACCTAACATAACAGGACCGGGACAGACTACCGGGACCTAACCGGGGCAGACTACCGGGACCTAACCTAACATAACAGGACCGGGACAGACTACCGGGACCTAACCGGGGCAGACTACCGGGACCTAACCTAACATAACAGGACCGGGACAGACTACCGGGACCTAACCGGGGCAGACTACCGGGACCTAACCGAACATAACAGGACCGGGACAGACTACCGGGACCTAACCGGGGCAGACTACCGGGACCTAACCTAACATAACAGAACCGGGACAGACTACCGGGACCTAACCTAACATAGCCTAACCGGGGCAGACTACCGGGACCTAACCGGGGCAGACTACCGGGACCTAACCTAACATAACAGGACCGGGACAGACTACCGGGACCTAACCGGGGCAGACTACCGGGACCTAACCTAACATAACAGAACCGGGACAGACTACCGGGACCTAACCGGGGCAAACTACCGGGACCTAACCTAACATAGCCTAACCGGGGCAGACTACCGGGACCTAACCTAACATAGCCTAACCGGGGCATACTACCGGGACCTAACCGGGGCAGACTACCGGGACCTAACCTAACATAGCCTAACCGGGGCATACTAACCTAACCTAACCTAACCTAACCTAACCTAACCTAACCTAACCTAACCTAACCTAACCTAACCTAACCTAACCTAACCTAACCTAAAAGAACCGGGACAGACTACCGGGACCTAACCGGGGCAGACTACCGGGACCTAACCTAACATAACAGAACCGGGACAGACTACCGGGACCTAACCGGGGCAAACTACCGGGACCTAACCTAACATAGCCTAACCGGGGCAGACTACCGGGACCTAACCTAACATAGCCTAACCGGGGCAGACTACCGGGACCTAACCTAACATAACAGAACCGGGACAGACTACCGGGACCTAACCGGGGCAAACTACCGGGACCTAACCTAACATAGCCTAACCGGGGCAGACTACCGGGACCTAACCTAACATAGCCTAACCGGGGCATACTACCAGGACCTAACCTAACCTAACCTAACCTAACCTAACCTAACCTAACCTAACCTACCGAGACCTAACCGGGGCAGACTACCGGGACCTAACCTAACATAACAGAACCGGGACAGACTACCGGGACCTAACCGGGGCAGACTACCGGGACCTAACCTAACATAACAGAACCGGGACAGACTACCGGGACCTAACCGGGGCAGACTACCGGGACCTAACCTAACATAACAGAACCGGGACAGACTACCGGGACCTAACCGGGGCAAACTACCGGGACCTAACCTAACATAGCCTAACCGGGGCAGACTACCGGGACCTAACCTAACATAGCCTAACCGGGGCATACTACCGGGACCTAACCGGGGCAGACTACCGGGACCTAACCTAACATAGCCTAACCGGGGCATACTAACCTAACCTAACCTAACCTAACCTAACCTAACCTAACCTAACCTAACCTAACCTAACCTAACCAAACCTAACCTAACCTACCGAGACCTAACCGGGGCAAACTACCGGGACCTAACCTAACATAGCCTAACCGGGGCAGACTACCGGGACCTAACCGGGGCAGACTACCGGGACCTAACCTAACCTAACAGAACCGGGACAGACTACCGGGACCTAACCGGGGCAGACTACCGGGACCTAACCTAACATAACAGAACCGGAACAGACTACCGGGACCTAACCGGGGCAGACTACCGGGACCTAACCTAACATAGCCTAACCGTGGTATACTACCGGGACCTAACCTAACCTAACCTAACCTAACCCAACCCAACCTAACCTAACCTAACCTAACCTAACATAACCTAACCCTTAACCTAACCTAACCTAACCTAACCTAACCCAACCCAACCTAACCTAACCTAACCTAACCTAACCCTTAACCTAACCTAACCTAACCTAACCTAACCCAACCTAACCTAACCTAACCTAACCTAACCTAACCTAACCTAACCTAACCTAACCTAACCTAACCCTTAACCTAACCTAACCTAACCCCTAACCTGCTGCCCCGCCGCCCCGCCCCGCTGCCCCGCCCCACTGCCCTGCCCCACTGCCCCGCCGCCGCCCGGCTGTCACCCCGCTGCCCCGCCGCCCCGCTGCCCTGCCGCCCCGCTGCCCCGCCACCCCCGCTGCCCCGCCACCCTGCCCCACTGCCCCGCTGCCCCGACGCCCCGCTGCCCCGCTGTCCAGCCCCGCCGCCCCACTGCCCCGCCCCGCTGCCCCGACGCCCCGCTGCCCCGCCGCCCCGCCCCGCAACTGCCCCACTGCCCCGCCCCGCTGCCCCGCCCCGCTGCTCCGCCGCCCTGCTGCCCCGCCCCGCTGCCCCGCATCCCGCTGCCCCGCCGCCCTGCTGCCCTGCCGCCCCGCTACCCCGCCTCGCAACTGCCCCGCATCCCCGCCCCGCCCCGCTGCCCCGCTGCCCCGCCCCGCTGCCCCGATGCCCTGTCGCCCCGCTGCCACGCCGCCACGCTGCCCCGCCCCGCAACTGCCCTGCCGCCCCGCTGCCCCTAACCTAACCTAACCTAACCTAACCTAACCTAACCTAACCTAACCTAACCCAACCTAACCTAACCTAACCTAACCTAACCCTTAACCTAACCTAACCTAACCCAACCTAACCTAACCTAACCCAACCTAACCTAACCCTTAACCTAACCTAACCTAACCTAACCTAACCTAACCTAACCCTTAACCTAACCTAACCCAACCTAACCTAACCTAACCTAACCTAACCCTTAACCTAACCTAACCTAACCTAACCTAACCCCTAACCTGCTGCCCCGCTGCCCCGCCGCCCCGCCCCGCTGCCCCGCCCCACTGCCCTGCCCCACTGCCCCGCCGCCGCCCGGCTGTCACCCCGCTGCCCCGCTGCCCCGCTGCCCTGCCGCCCCGCCACCCCCGCTGCCCCGCCACCCTGCCCCACTGCCCCGCTGCCCCGACGCCCCGCTGCCCCGCTGTCCAGCCCCGCCGCCCCACTGCCCTGCCCCGCTGCCCCGACGCCCCGCTGCCCCGCCGCCCCGCCCCGCAACTGCCCCACTGCCCCGCCCCGCTGCCCCGCCCCGCTGCCCCGCCGCCCCGCTGCCCCGCCCCGCTGCCCCGCATCCCGCTGCCCCGCCGCCCTGCTGCCCTGCCGCCCCGCTGCCCCGACGCCCTGCTGCCCCGCTGTCAAGCCCCGCCGTCCTGCTGCCCCGCCCCGCTGCCCCGCATCCCGCTGCCCCGCTGCCCCGCCGCCCCGCTACCCCGCCTCGCAACTGCCCCGCATCCCCGCCCCGCTGCCCCGCTGCCCCGCCCCGCTGCCCCGATGCCCTGCCGCCCCGCTGCCACGCCGCCCCGCTGCCCCGCCCCGCAACTGCCCTGCCGCCCCGCTGCCCCTAACCTAACCTAGCCTAACCTAACCTAACCTAACCCAACCTAACCTAACCTAACCTAACCTAACCTAACCTAACCCTTAACCTAACCTAACCTAACCCTTAACCTAACCTAACCTAACCTAACCTAACCCTTAACCCAACCTAACCTAACCTAACCTAACCTAACCTAACCCTTAACCTAACCTAACCTAACCTAACCAAACCTAACCTAACCTAACCCAACCTAACCTAACCTAACCTAACCTAACCCTTAACCTAACCTAACCTAACCTAACCTAACCCCTAACCTGCTGCCCCGCTGCCCCGCCGCCCCGCCCCGCTGCCCCGCCCCACTGCCCTGCCCCACTGCCCCGCCGCCGCCCGGCTGTCACCCCGCTGCCCCGCCGCCCCGCTGCCCTGCCGCCCCGCTGCCCCGCCACCCCCGCTGCCCCGCCACCCTGCCCCACTGCCCCGCTGCCCCGACGCCCCGCTGCCCCGCTGTCCAGCCCCGCCGCCCCACTGCCCGCCCCGCTGCCCCGACGCCCCGCTGCCCCGCCCCGCAACTGCCCCGCCCCGCTGCCCCGCCGCCCCGACGCCCCGCTGCCCCGCCCCGCTGCCCCGACGCCCCGCCACCCCGCCCCGCAACTGCCCCACTGCCCCGCCCCGCTGCCCTGCCCCGCTGCCCCGACGCCCCGCCACCCCGCCCCGCTGCTCCGACGCCCTGCTGCCCCGCTGTCAAGCCCCGCCGCCCCACTGACCCGCCCCGCTGCCCCGCATCCCGCTGCCCCACCGCCCTGTTGCCCCGCCGCCCCGCTACCCCGCCTCGCAACTGCCCCGCCTCCCCGCCCCGCCCCGCTGCCCCGCCGCCCCGCTGCCCTGCCCCGCTGCCCCGATGCCCTGCCGCCCCGCTGCCACGCCGCCCCGCTGCCCCGCCCCGCAACTGCCCTGCCGCCCCGCCCCACTGCCCTGCCGCCACGCCGCCCCGCTGCCCCTAACCTAACCTAACCCAACCTAACCTAACCTAACCTAACCTAACCTAACCCTTAACCTAACCTAACCTAACCTAACCCTTAACCTAACCTAACCTAACCCTTAACCTAACCTAACCTAACCTGCTGCCCCACCGCCCCGCAACCCTGCCGCCCCGCCCCT
>JAWZYT010006875.1:0-48206 GCA_034508575.1 Petrolisthes manimaculis | reverse complement strand
GTCATAATTAGTGGCAAAGGATAGGATCATAATATACGGTACAGCGACATTAAAGAACTGCAGTACAAGGTGGACTTCAACAGAGCCAGGAAGATGAAAAGGTGGATAGATCAATACAAGAGGGACACAGCCACTAAGCGAAGAAGGGCAACAAGAGCACAATAACACACAAACAACAAAACGACAGAGGAAAGACAAAACAACAAAGGATAGATAAAACAACAGTGGAAGAACAAAACAACAAAGGTACCGTAGATAAACAAGAGTGAGGACAAAACAACACACAGACAAAAACAACAGTGGAAGAACAAAACAAAATAGGCTAGATAAAACAAGATATGGTGGACAAAAACAACAGTGGATGGACTAAACAACACAAGGTGGACAAAACACAGGGACAAAAACAACAGAGGAAGAACAAAACACAGGGACAAAAGCAACACAACTACAGTACAAAGATGAAAGAAACTCAAACGAAGGAGGAAAAGAAAAAAATCCTGAACACGACAAGACCCAAACCCACAAAGCCACTACCGTAGTATACATATATAGGCTAGGATAACCCTGACCAGTGAATAACAAACATTAGGATAGTTCGTTCACTGTTTCAGAATAAGGCAAGATAATGAAGTGCTTCCGATTTTTGTTCGTGACTGTAGTGTCTGGTCTTGGGTCGTAGGCAAGAATCGGTGGTGTTAACGATGGTGTGGTACCGATACGATGATTCATGGACACATTATATTATTCATCGTACACACCACGAATGTTATTGTATATCACCGCTACTAGTGCCAGCAGGAGGAGGTGGAGGAGGGAAAGTGGAGGAGGAGGAGGAGGAGGAGGAGGAGGAGGAGGAGGAGGGCGGGAGGTCGACAAGCTAGCTAGGGTCGGCTACCGAGGTTGCCTACAAAAGAACCTTATTGATTCCCAGGCCCAGTGAATATCGGCCCTGGACCCAGCCACCCTCACACCTTGGGGAACGGGAGGGGAAGGAAGGGGAGGGCAAACGGGAGGGGAGGGGAAGGAAGGTGAAGGAAGGGGAAGGAAGGGGAAGGGAAACGGGAGGGGAGGGGGATGGGAAGGGAAGGGAAGGGAGGAACTGGGAGGGGAGGGAGAAGGTGAAAGTGGCAGGAGGAAATACAGGAGTGAAAAGAAAAAATACAGAAACTGGAGAGTCGAGTGCACTGACTTCCGTAACATTAATACTGGTGATTTGACAAACTTCTACAACATTGCCGAGTTCCGAAATTCTACTTGATGGTACGAATATCTAAAATTAAGTTAATACATTGGAGATCTGGTTTGATTCCTCCAAAACTATCCAACCTCTGCAGTAACACACACGCACACACACACACTCCCACTACTATTACTACTACTACTACTACCACCACCACCTCCATCTCTCCATGTCTCTCTCTCTCTCTCTCTCTCTCTCTCTCTCTCTCTCTCTCTCTCTCTCTCTCCACTGCTAACGTTGGAGGTGTTAAGGTGAGGAGGGAGGGTGACGAGGAGGATGTTTGGACTATATACGGCGTTGGAGTTCAGCCAGACACTCATCCTCCTCCACCTTACCCCCTTTTCCCCGAACCCCCACTATGGCCATGTCTCCCCCTCCCTCGCTGAACAACACTCATGCACGCAAGGTCACATCAATACACACAGATAACACACACTCAGATAATACGCTTGGCACCCTCTAAACATTACCATATAGGACTAATACTAGGAAAATTCTGTACATCTGGCACACCCACTTATTATTCGTACAATATATACGGTACATCAGGGAAATATACTCTCCACACACAAAGCATTCTTATATCTATAAATTGATAAGTGACTAAAAACCACAAGGGCTGCTGTAAGAGGGCATTTATTTAGGAAGGACGAAAATATGCACATTAGGCCTAGGCTACACGAAAAAAAAACAATAATAATATACAGCAGAGGGCCTTCTGGCTCATAACGAGGTTATCTGTTATCTGAAATTGGTTCTTAGGTCTATGGCTTTTCTTTTTTTGGTAGCTACGGTATGTGACTGAGGAGGGATAGTATGGGGTTGAGGGAATGGGAGAGGGAATAGAAGGATAGGCTAGGATAGAGGGAACAGCCAAGCCTACACAGCACGAGGTAAAGGAGGCTATAAAGGTTTGATGTGTGGGAAAGGATATGAAACACTGAGAATATCAAAGGTGAATGACAATATCCTATAGAAATACTCTCTTAATTGACATACCCGGCAGGCCAAACCACTCAAGGAGGGTGGAGGGGATGTTTACAATATAGCCTACCTTTAGCTTAATATAGAGGATTTATTACACGGGTGAAATTCACCACCAGACTTAAAAAAAAGACTGCCTCATCGTTTCCTTCTTAGCATGCTACTGATGATACTTAGATGTGCACTACGAGTCTCGGATGTTCGTTCATTTAAACTTCTATCGAGCTGAATATCCTACCTGGGTTACATATTAATAACCTGGAGTGGTACCGTACAGAACGAAAGACAAAACTGGTGCCTTTGTTCTGTCCTGATAACTACTGACATACGGTAGGCTACAACGAACCACACTGAAACTCAAGTCCATCGTATACAGTAGACTACACCGAGGTGGAATCGCATTTCATATACCATCATGTTATTTCCAATTGTTTTTTGAACAAGAAAGTTTGTGTGTCATTGCACTATCTTTATGTAATGTGGGCCTAAGTGTGCATTAGTTCATTATGACTATCAAATTCTAACTTAACCATTCCTATTTACAATATAAACTTATACGACGACCACCACGACACCGAACTAATAAAAACTTGTCGATTTACAGCAATTAGCTGAAAGCCAATTCATTGATACTTACAAATAGACAAACCTAACTGCATGAACCAATCCATATATACGACTTCAACCATACATATTTTTTTTCTTTTTCGAGCAACTGGTAGATACGAGAGAAAATTCAATGAAACTGACAAACCTAAATGGATTTTGATAGACGTATCCATCAGGCAAAACCAAACTGGATTTTTCTCATTCCAGGCACAGCTCTAGTAGACTAGGATAGGATACCGGTACTAGCTTTTTTTGTCTCTTGCTTTTCTTTACTTTTAACTTTGTGTCATTTTGTTACTGGCTATCCAATCTACTATCGTACAACATTATCCCATTGTAATAGCTGTTATGACCAGTGTAGTAGAGGTCTAGGGGTTTATAATTGAGTACCACATTGGCCAACAAAAACAGGTGATGGAAAAGGTGTTTACTATAAAACGTATATTATCAGGACCATCACAAGATATAGAATAGACACTAATGACTTAAAGACATGATATAATAAATACCCTAAAGTTATACTAAAGACACGATATAATAGAGACCCTAATGTTAAACTAATGACATATGATATAATAAAGACCCTAATGTTAAACTACCGACACATGATATAATAAAGACCCTAATGTTAAACTACCGACACATGATATAATAAAGACATAATAAATACACAATAAAGACACAATAAAGACACTATAAAGACACTCATAAAGATACTATAAAGACACTAATAAAGATACTATAAAGACACTAATAAAGATACTATAAAGACACTAATAAAGATACTATAAAGACACTCATAAAGATACTATAAAGACACTAATAAAGACACTCCCAATTGGACAATATCAACACAATATACTTATCAAAGGGACGAGACCGAATACTTAAGTCCAGCTGTCGCCCAACGCCAGGAGAAGTGTTCAGACCTCGCTGTGTGATGAGACTGACTAACAATCATTTTTGGGCCACTACGTCAGCTCGGTTGAAGCCCGGTTTGGTTCCATTAAGAAATGGTTTTAGGGGTCGAGCCAACCACCTGAAGCCCGGCTGATGGTTTGGTGTGGCGAACCATCGTAGGGTTGTTACACCTCCCCCCTTAAGACGACGTAATGTGAGTGAAGTCGTAGTAGGAGTTAGATGCGAGACAATGCATCCGCCACTACGTTTTCTGATCCTCTGATGTGATGAAGGGATATGTTGTATGGTTGGAGGTATAGAGACCACCTTAGCAGGCGTTGGTTGCTGAACTTGTTTCTCTCGAGGAAGGTGAGTGGGTTATGGTCCGTGTAGATGTGTAGTACTGGTCCCCCAGAGTATATATAACATTCAAACTTTTTCAGGGCTGTTATTATCGCCAAAAGTTCTTTTTCAATGGTGCTGTACTGCTGCTGGTGGCGATCTAATTTTGACGAATGGTAGGCCACGGGGTGGAGAAGACCGTCCTTTTCTTGGAGAAGAACTGCCCCAGAAGCAATATCACTGGCATCCGTGTGGAGGTAGAATGGTTTGATGAAGTCTGGAGTTACGAGGACTGGCTCGCGACTGAGGAAGGTCTTAAGTTGAGTGAAGGCTCGCTGACAGTTCTCCGTCCACTCGAACTTAACCTTTCCACTCGTAAGATCTGTGAGTGGCGCTGCAGCAGCTGAGAAGTTAGGGCAAAACTTCCTATAATAACCAGCCATGCCAAGGAAACGCATCAGGGACTTGCGAGTGGTCGGGACAGGGTATTCCAGTACGGCAGTAACGTTGGCAGACTTTGGCCTGACAACTCCATGCCCAACTACGTGGCCCAGGTAGTTGATTGAAGCTCTCCCGAAGCATGTCTTGGCCAGTTTCACCGTAAGCTGGGCCCCTTGCAGCTTCGACAGGACCTGCTGGATTTGGTGTAGATGATGTTGCCACTGGTCTGAGGAGATTAAAATATCGTCTAAATACACTGAGACACCCTGTATATCCTGCAACAAGTAGTTCATGGTTCGCTGAAAGGTAGCTGGGCCATTGCGCATTCCAAAGGGCATAACAAGATAATGGAATAGGCCAAAGTGAGTGGTAAAAGCAGATATTCGCTGGGCCTCCTTGGAGAGTGGAATCTGATAGTACCCTTTTAGCAGATCTATTTTAGTTATAAATTTGGACTGTCCCACCTCATCGATTAAGTCATCCACTCTAGGAAGAGGGTATGCGTCTGGTACTGTTACTGCGTTGACTCTTCTGTAGTCCGTGCAGAGGCGGAGTTGGCCATCCTCTTTTGGAACCAGCAGGCATGGGGACGCCCAGGATGACTGGCTTGGCTCGGCCAGTCCATGTTGGAGAAGATAGTCGACCTCTTTCTTCATCAGCTCCCGCTTCTGTGGGTGGAGTCTGTATGGGTTCTGACGAAGAGGGACTGTTCCTGGAAGTAGTTGAACATCATGACAAGCCACAGTACATCTTCTGGGATGGTCACCAAAGACGTCCTGGTAAGAGATTATTAGATTTTTAATGTCTGTAGCATGATCACTGGGTAGACATTTTAAATATTCTGGAAGGATTCCGAGAATATCAGAGTTCTTTGCATTCTCCAAGGGATCATGTTCGGTCGGACTTACAACTACATTACAACAAGATGGTCTCTCCGAGTCAGGTGCAGTGTCAGAAGTGAGATATGGCTTGAGCCAGTTTACATGAATAACCTGAGTGCTTTTGCGACGATCTGGAGTGCTTAAAATGTAATCTACCTCATTGAGTCTCTTAATTACAGAATATGGGCCATGGTATTTGGCTTGCAAGGGTGAACCAGGAGTTGGGAAGAAAGCGAGAACCTTATCGCCCTGATTAAATGATCTAGGTTTGGCTTTGACATCATAGTGAATTTTCATTACTTCCTGAGATTGTTTAAGATTATGTTTGGCAAATTCATGAATCCTGTGGAGTGTATTTTTTAAGTGATTAATGTACTGAGTAACTGAACTTAGTCTGTAAGAAGCATCACTTAACAGTTTATCCTTGATGACTTTGAGGGGTCCTCTAACTGGACGGCCAAACAACATCTCAAATGGAGACACTCCTAGGGTCTCGTTTGGAGTCTCTCTGATTGCAAAAAGTGCAAAGGGTAAAGCTTCATCCCATTCCTGGTCATTTTCATGGCAAAACTTCCTGAGAATTGACTTTAATGTTTGATGGCATCTCTCCAGTGCGCCCTGAGACTGAGGATGGTAAGCAGTTGAGAGGGTCTGAGTGATACCAAGCTGGGCTAAGACAGCTGTAAAAAGGTCACTGGTGAAGTTACTGCCACGGTCACTTTGTATGTCCTTGGGAATGCCATAGGTGGTGAACATATTAATTAAAATATTAGCAATGGTTTTGGCCCTTATGTTTTTGAGAGGAAAAGCTTCTGGGTATCTGGTTGTTGGACACATAATAGTCAAGATATATTGGTTGCCTTTCCTAGTTTTTGGTAGTGGACCAACTACATCAATTATTATTTTTGTAAAAGGTGAATGGGGTACTTTAATGGGCTGAAGTGGGTATGGTGGCACTTTTTGGTTTGGTTTACCCACAATCTGGCAAGTTGAACAAGAATTTACAAATTGACTTACATTATTCTTCATTCCTGGCCAATAGAAATCCCTGAGGAGTTTTACATAAGTTTTCTTAATACCCAAGTGACCGGCCGTACCTTCATGAGCAACTTCCAATATGGTTTTCCTTAAGGTTACAGGTAATACAACTTGATGGCTCTCTGCCCATGTATCATCATCATCTAATCTAGGTGGTCTGTACAGTCTCATGAGTATATCATCCTGGTAATAGTAAGCAGGAGTGTGAGTGATCTGATCTTTTGGAATAGCTCGAGAATGAAGTATGTCTAATGTTTTGTCCTCTTTCTGAGCTTCCTTAAGTTGCTTCTCAGAGAATAAAGTTTCACTCTTACTAGTACCACTAATGAAAGAAATATTAGTTATCTGGGAAACCGTAGTTGGGTCATAATCCTTTCCAGCCTGGGATCGGGTAACCGCACAACTAGGGAATAATCCTGGCTGATCCCTTTCTAAGTCGGTTGTAGGGTTGTAAGCAAGGGGTACCTGACTGATGGTCAGAAGGGGTACAACTTTCTCCCCTGCTAAATCATTTGCAAGTAGGAAATTTGCACCAGGTATAGGCAATTCCGGCTCTTCACTTACGGCTACTGTAACAGAGCCTTGAACCAAGGGACACATTAGGGATACTTTAGCCAAATAAGCTGGAAATGGTTCATGAAAGTCCTTAAGAAATACCCTTTCTCCAGTGTAGTATTTTTCTACTCCTGGCAAGGCAGATTTCAGAAGAATAGATTGGGCTGAAGCAGTGTCCCGTATGATGTGAAGAGGTTGAAGCTTCAGACCTTCCTCCAGGGCCACAGTACCCACAGTTCTGAATGGTTTAAAAGGATCAGGGTATGTACCGTTAGTGGTGTTAACCGAAGCCACAGGCTTATGAAAAGACCCTGATAACCGAGACACTTTACATCTAGGATCGGGGCAATTCCTAATAACATGCCCTGGTTTTTTACAAAAAGCACATACTATCTTTGGCCTGGCACCGACCTCAGTATTCTCAACAATGTTACCATCATATGACTTTGCACCTGACTGTATAAAAGACGAAGTCTTTCGTTCTCCTGAGGCTGGGCGATGAATTAATGAAAAAACATCGGCTAACTGGGCAGCCTTAAGGAGATCTGTCTCGTCCCTATCTATCAGGTGAACCATTATAGCATGAGGAACCTTGCGTTCAAATTCCTCCAACGTGATTAGGTTAATTAGTTGGTCATAAGTAGTTACTGCAGCAGACCTCAACCATTGTTTTAGGGCTCTGAGTTTGGATGTAGCAAACTCTAAGTAAGTTTGGTCAGAAAGCTTGTACATTTTCCTAAAGTTCTGTCGGTAACCTTCAGTAGTGATAGAATAAGCTGATAGAATGGCTGTTTTAACTAACGCATATTCCTCGCTATCTTCTATTCCCGTAAAAACAGTTAGGGCTCTGCCGGTCAGTTTGGGTTGAACTAACCACGTCCAGTCTGACTCTGGAATTTCAAAATGAGCGGCAGTAGCTTCGAACTGTCTAAAGAAAGACTCTGGATCATGTTCTGAGAAGGTAGGCATGAGATTGATATATTTACGGATGTCAGTTTTTGATGGAGGAGAACTTTGATTCTGTAATTCCAAAAGCTTTAGTTCATATTGCCTTTCGTTTTCCTTTTCCTGTCTTTCGTTTTCCCTTTCCTGTCTTTCGTTTTCCCTTTCCTGTCTTTCGTTTTCCCTTTCCTGTGCTGCTAATCTTAACTTCTCCAATTCAAGCTTTTCCCTCTCAAAACCAATCAACCTTTCTTGGTGTTCTCTGTCACGTTCCTCATGAGCTACTTTCATTTGATAAGAGTGTAAACGTACCTTTTCTACTTGTAATAACATAGAGGGATTATCCCGTCCAGTAGGTAGTTGTGAAAGTGACTCCGAGTCTACCCCAAGATGAGTTAATATGAGAATTCTAAGATCATCTTTGGTGATTTCACACGAGAACTGAATACCAAAACTAGTGGCTATGAATTTTAGTTGATCTTTTGTAGCATTAGAATTAGAAAGTTCCTCTACTGAAGGGTTACCAACAAATTCTTGTACATTAAAGAAAGTGGTCATTTTGAAATGTTGTTCGAACTTAGTTACCAACACTTACAATTTTACACGATAATATATATACAAGACAAGTTAAATGAAAAGTTTGGGCACTGTGTGCCGAAGAATTGAAATAATAAGAAGAAAATGACGTAGAGTGTTAAATAAAGTAGTATCTCCTGGCTTCCTACCAATTTAAACACTAGACGTGAGGATGTAGGGGAGCGACCCCTATGAGTAAGACACTTCGAAGATGTAACGAGCCAAAAGATGCCAGATGCAATAGCCCACACTATGCAAAACAGTCTGACACAGTACCCTTTGGGGCGTGACGGTCAAGTTACTTTCGAGTGTTAGTTAATAGGATGGGAACATCACTGGTTCCAAGATAAGAAAGAGTCTCTGTACAGCAAGTGGGAGGAGGTTGTTCACTGGAAATATTCCACTAGGGACAACTAGTCTGATAAGAAATGTCACACCTAGGTGCCTCTACACCAGGCCCTCGTGTAGGAATTTTAAAGGCAAGGCTTAACACTCCTACCAAAAATGGTCCACCCTAATTGTGCTGAGCAATACAAGATATCCAACTGGGAGCAACCTACTCACTCGTTTCCCTGTTCCTTCAAAAATTAGTAATGAATCCCGGACAGGCCCCCACTTTGTTATGACCAGTGTAGTAGAGGTCTAGGGGTTTATAATTGAGTACCACATTGGCCAACAAAAACAGGTGATGGAAAAGGTGTTTACTATAAAACGTATATTATCAGGACCATCACAAGATATAGAATAGACACTAATGACTTAAAGACATGATATAATAAATACCCTAAAGTTATACTAAAGACACGATATAATAGAGACCCTAATGTTAAACTAATGACATATGATATAATAAAGACCCTAATGTTAAACTACCGACACATGATATAATAAAGACCCTAATGTTAAACTACCGACACATGATATAATAAAGACATAATAAATACACAATAAAGACACAATAAAGACACTATAAAGACACTCATAAAGATACTATAAAGACACTAATAAAGATACTATAAAGACACTAATAAAGATACTATAAAGACACTAATAAAGATACTATAAAGACACTCATAAAGATACTATAAAGACACTAATAAAGACACTCCCAATTGGACAATATCAACACAATATACTTATCAAAGGGACGAGACCGAATACTTAAGTCCAGCTGTCGCCCAACGCCAGGAGAAGTGTTCAGACCTCGCTGTGTGATGAGACTGACTAACAATCATTTTTGGGCCACTACGTCAGCTCGGTTGAAGCCCGGTTTGGTTCCATTAAGAAATGGTTTTAGGGGTCGAGCCAACCACCTGAAGCCCGGCTGATGGTTTGGTGTGGCGAACCATCGTAGGGTTGTTACATAGCCTAGTTGCTCTTCTCTCTCTATCATCCACCCTTTTCTTTTATAATTCATATAAGTTATTTCTTACCACAACCCTCCACTTGTTTCCTTAAATCCATTCTTATTATTGTATAGCCTAACTGTTTTGCCGTTTGTACCACAGAGTAATATATCATAATCTATCTCCCCAACCTTGCTCTCCTTTCTATCTCCCAGCTCTCTTTCTTTCTTTCCTTCCTTCCTTCCCATTCCCTTTTAATCCAGCACATTTCGAATTCTTCACATGGTCCAATAAGACTCCACATAAAAATTCCTGGTATCCCTTCCCCCTTCTTCCCATTCACCGTGCGACTTTTCTCTCCTTATCACCTTCCCATCTTCTCTTCATATATATTCTCCCCTATCTCATTTCCCTGATCTTGTTGTCATGCTTCCTCTTCTACTACACACACACACACACACACACACCGAGACACCCCGACCATGGCCCATCCCAGCATAAGGGTCAACACAACACAAGCGCTCGCCTCCATCTCTTGTGACAACGATGCTCACGGGACGCCGCCTGACAAATTGGGTCATTGAAGTAAGAAGGTGTCATTAGTCAGAGCCAGAAGCAGAGAGGGGGCGTGGTAGTGGTGGTGGTGGTGGTGGTGGTGGACGTGGTAGTAGTGGTGTTGGTATTGTTGTTGGTGGTGGTGGTGGAGGTGGAGGTGGAGGTGGACGTGGTAGTAGTGGTGTTGTTGTCGTGGTGGTGGTGGTGGTGGTGGTGGAGGGAGGGGAAGGATCTTAGTGGGCAGAAATTAAGTGCAATGGTAAGTGGCAAATAGAAGGGAAGCCAGTTTACCGGGGAAGGAAGGGTGGGATTCAGAGGGAGTGGCAATATGCATAGGCCTACACAAAAGGTAAATTAATGAAAGAGTGTGGGGAGGGAGGAAGTGGGCAATAACAACGGACAGACTAGATTACATTTTAAGCAGGATACCTTGAGGAATGATGGGTGAGAAAAGCTTTGAAGAAGTGGACGATGATGGATGACCCTACCAAATTAATATCGGCCTTCAACGCTGTAGACAGATTGGTGATTAGCCTATACTATACAGGCTTTGGGGAAGGGAGGGGGTCACGTGTGGGCTAGTCAACGAGATGCAAACACGCTCACGTTGTCGTTAACTTGACAGCTATAATCAATCAAAAACTGGTACTAAATCATCGTTATTGCTGTTTGTAACCAATAATAGGTCCCTACCCTTAAAACCCTCAATCCTTTCTAAAAAGCAATAATAACGTGGGCCAAAGTTAGGATGAGGATACAGTTTCACCTCGACTTTTTAGGCAACCATAGGATAGGATTTCCTTGATGTAGGCTAGGCTGTATTCCTTCAATACTGCACATTCTACAGTGACGTGCATTTTAAATTAGCCTTGTGTTTGGAATGTTGAAAGTGAAAAAACAAACGAGTGTGTAACAGTCACCCAACACGATAACACTGTGAGGACGGGTTGTTATGTGACTCACCAGGGAACACTGGACCCATTCTCCTCCTCACAACACCAGACCTCAGTGCTACTCTCTACTAAAATGGCAACAGAGACAATTCTAGTAACTGCTACAATTTCTCTATCTCTCTCTCTTTCTCTGTGTGTGTGTGTGTGTGTGTGTGTGTGTGTGTGTGTGTGTGTGTGTGTGTGTGTGTGCGTGTGTGTGTGTGTGTGTGTGTGGTTAGCCATTTTAGGTTGAGGTAGCCTATAGAAATAAATAAATACAAATAAATATGGTCTACTCTCTCCTCACACTTGGGGACGGGTCAGGACGGGTCAGACAGACGCAATTGTTCAAGGTCATTTAGATTGTTGACCCTTGATTTTAATATCCTGGAGAGTTTGTACACTTTGCTGGATCACAGGTCATTGCATTATGTTCTTGGCACTAGAATAGTTGCTTGCGTGAGAGAATGAGGCCGAGTGTAATTCATATATCGTGCTGCTTTTCATAAATATTAAACCTCTACTTCTCATTTTGTCATAACCTAATATTTTTTCAGTCTTCAATCTCTATATTTTCAAGGAAGGGTCCAGGGTGTACATTCCTCAGAGCGATGGAAATAATTCACAACATTCAAACCTAGTAATGGGTATAGTGCTGCCAGTGATGATGGGGTGGTAACAAGTGGGCAAGTAGCAGTGTGAGAGGGTTCCAAGAAAGGACAACAGACAGCGACAGACAGGAGCAGTGTGGGTGAGAGTGGGCAAGGTCACCCACAAAGTACCCAGATTCGCGGCAGACTGGTTACACACACACACACACACACACACACACACACACACACACACACACACACACACACACACACACACACACACACACCATGCAGTCCTTTAACACTTAATACAAGGATCTTAGATGAAAATAGGACTTTTAGAACTTCGCCATTCTGAGATTCAAGTCTAATTGCAGTCAAAAGCTTAGATGAATAATATTATTAAAGTGACTCAGATATATTTAATTAACTCTCTTCCCATATGCGTTTATGAGAGTGGTTTCATGAAGTGAAAATATGTTTGAAACCCATTAGAAATGACAGCTAAACTTAGTCAAATAATCCAATCCAGCCAGCCACAAAAGAAACACTGTCTAATATTCATCGAAGTTACCTCCAGGAACATCAAAACTTTAACCCGCAACCGTACCAACAAATGTGTGAAAGGCGTAAACCGAATTATTTAATTAGTCATAATGTTCGTATTCAGTATGGATAATGAGTATACTATGAGCCTACATACTGTATACATATATAGGCCAAACTAGCCTAGGCTACCCTGGCACTTGCAGACCCTAGTTGGCCTCGACATTATAATCTTCCATTTGTCGATATGCTAAACGGCAAGCTGATTAATTTACTGACTCGTTAACATTGTAAACGGTACAGGTGAGCTGAATGAATAATTGGCTGATTTCCACTGTCGGACAAAAGACACGAATGATTAGTAATGCAATACTCTCTAATTAAGCTGGCAGCCTCGTACACTTTTTTTACACAACAGATCTCGTCTACTCACAGTTTTACACAACAATTCACGTCTATTCACAGTTTTACACATCCATCAAAAGTATTATTTAGAAAACGATACATAATCTTACACATCAAGCCCTTTCGCCCAATGACACCATCTGTAGTGTTCTCTTCAAAGAGATGATGCGAGTCTTTCTTTCAAAATAAAAAAGCCACATCCTTCAGTGGGATGGCAAAAAAAAAAAAAAAAAAAAAAAAAAAAAAAAATATATATATATAAAAATATAAATAAAACAAAATAATAATGTCCATACGTTCCTACCCAGTCTATGGTGCAGTCATATTTCTCCTTTCCATCCCTAAAAACAGTCTCTAGTTATCGGTACTGTCTGGCGTTAGAAAATTATAATAATTCACCTTGGATAGCCTACTCTAGCGTTAGAAAAGCTATAATAGTTCACCTTGGATACTCTGGTGTTAGTTAGAAAAGCTATAATAGGCCTAGTTCACCTTGGATACTCGACTCGTATAGCCTATAGGTCTGGTTGGCATTTCTCTGGTGAAGGAAAGGTTTCACTGAGGACAACTGGAACTGTGAATTAATGTCTGGTGGGTGACGATTTGTTTTCCTTTTTTTTCAATTTGTTGGCTTGTGAGAGATCCATCAATCACCATACTGTGCTTATAGCTAAATTAAACCTTTACGAGTACTGTATAGGCTAACCGATAGTCAGAGGGAAGTGTGCAAGAGAAAGCAGTGATGAACAAAGTTATAAATTTGACAGACAATATTACTACCAGTTTTACACTTTAACACATGCATATCGTACACTATATTTATAAACACTTAATATCCAACCACTTCACGGAAATCCCAGACATCTAATTAAAAACACACGCATATCATACATACACTACTGGTATATTTAAAAATAGTTAATATCCAACCATTTCTTCACACTAGGCTACTGGCGGCATCAAATTATTACTGTCGTTGGTGTGAAATAAGTAAACAAATAAACTAAAGTGGAAATATGGATGATGATAATAATAATACTGTACACATTGGCTATCAGTATCACCCTCCTTTCTTCCCTCCTAATACAGTCTAGTTCTATATCATATCCTCGTATTTTATTCATCTGAAGAGGGCCATAAAGTTTACACAGACCAAATTATACAGATGAGGTGATAATAAAAAAATACGGGACTCGCAATCACAGTGTTCAATTTCATTCCCTTCCTTCGTACACCACCCGTAACTTTATACTCCATTCCATTATTTGATACTGGCAATATTTTCCCACGCACATATATACACGAACACTTAATTAATTTTCCCTTACATACACACACACAGTCTCCACTTCAAATAGGCCATAGGGAAAATAACATCCTTACATTATACTATACTCCATTCTATTAACACTGAATTTTCCCTTACACACACAAACACGCATTCAGTTTCCACTTCAAATATAAGCAAAATATCATTGTTACATTATTATCACTGGAAACATGTATAATGAGTGTATCGTTATATGTCAGAACGGCTTGGTTGTGATACATTATTTCCCTTACTCAAATATGCATAAATTATAAGGGACTCCGACCGCCTATGAATTAACATATAATTAAAATTGGAACTCACACGGTTCTCACCCCAGATATCAAAGCTGCCTCCCTCCCTGGCCTACACCCTCACACCCACCTACACACGAGACACACATAGCCTACACACTACGGTACTCCAATAACCACCAACTGACGAGTGACACACATATACCACTCCAACACCTACCAACACACAAGAGAAACACACACCACCCTAACACATGCACACCACCTCAACACCCACTAACAGACGACACATACAAACACCACACCAACACACGAGATACACATACACACCATCAACCACCACGAACATCTATCCTGCCTTGGTCCACCTCACTCCACCACCACAACCAACACATCTTTTCCTCCACCACTCCACCTCACATTATTGACCCTGGGCACACTATCTTGCCACTACTCCACTTCACCGCCCTGTTCCACAAAGCTTTTTTTTATTTGGGCTACACTTCTATCATACAGTATATTTTTCCACAGTATATTGTCCATCCCTGCCATCGTAGTCTTAATATTAACTTAAATATTAACTATACCTGACTAGCGTTTTACTGCAGTCTGAGTCCCACACTTCTATCCACCACTATATATAGCCTACACCACAAAGCCACTCCACAAACCAAAACCACATCTCTCCATTGCTCCACTTATAAGTCCTCACCTCGGGAAGTGGATCCAGAAAGTGGGGCGAGTTGAAGGTGGAGGTGGAGGGGCAACTCGGTAGGGACGAGCACCAGAAAGCCATTAGAACTAAGAGAAGCCCCACCATTTGAATATCAAAGTAGGGGAATCAGAGAGGAAGCCAGCGTGAGTGAGTGAGGCGGTGTGGAGTCAGTGAAAGGGAGTTTAGTTAGGGAGTGGAGGTGAGAGTTGAGAGAGAGGAGGATGGGTTGGTGATAGGATTGATGTCACAGCTTATTCCAGAGGTCGAGTTGGAGGCTTTGCATAAGATTTCATAGAGAATCCATAAACTGTATAGGATATAGGACCTACCGTGTGTATATATATATATTATATAAGAGAGCGAGAGAGGGGGGGAGAGAGAGAGGAAATCTTTCATCTATATGCTAACCAAGTACGAGACCACAGCCTTGTCCCGCCCTCCAGTACTTGTGGGAAGGAAATAAAGAAAAGGTACTTTGTAAAAATGAAATTTTAGAATAACGGTTAAATGAAGCATTCCTAACTTCTAAAATTAAGTACGTAAAATCTTCATTCAACCCAACTCAATAATTACGGATTAAAGTCTCTGACATTATGCCAGGACAAAATTTATAACGTAAGATTTAAAACAAAATTATTAGTACCATTGTCATTGTAATCCCTTTAGACTTTTTGAGGGGAAATTTTCTCATTGTGAATTGGAAGGTAATTGATTCCTGATAACTACACCAGAAAACAGACTCCCTCAAAAGGGGGGATCTGTTTCATGGCATAGATTGGAGAAATCAGACACTCCAATTCACTAACAAAAGAATCTCCCCTTAACCTGGCAACTGGTAAAGAAAGCGTAGTCATTATCACAGCGCTGGGAATTAGATAGAGACTACTACTACTACTACTACTACTACTACTACTACTACTACTACTACTACTACTACTACTACTACTACTACTACTACTACTAAAATGTTGTGTTCTCTAGGTAAAACGGGCCGAGGCCTAATGAGATTACCATACACAGCCAACAATTTGTAAGGTGTTCCCGTGTGTATTGTAGGTCGGTACCCTCGGTGCCCTTATCACGTTGTTGTTTCATTACGACAATTAAGACAGAATTCAACTATGATATTACATCCTTGAACCACTGACGTTTACTGTAACATTTATCTATCGTTAGTAAAATAGTGGTGACTGTTATCTAAAGCTTTATACTAGAGTGATAATAATTATTGTTTTGGTGTTGTTCATAGAAAACTAAGCCCTTAACCATTTCGCTTTTTAATGTGGTGAGCGGATAACTATTAAATTTACACTATATCTAGTCTTTTCAGGGATTTGGTGCAGTACACTCTAGAACATATTTCTCTAAACAATAATACAGAATAGAAACAGTACGGAAAATATTAAGCTACAACACTCCTGAAGGTGCCCCAGGAGAGGAGTGAGTGAAGAGGAGAGGGAAGGCTCATCACATAGGGCCTCCTCCTCCTCCTCCTCCCATTTCAACTGTCATACCAAAACGTAGGACGATGGATACGGTTATTGAAATTCCACACCGTCAGTAACAATGACAATCAGATTCCAGTCCCGGGAACAAGGCTGGACCAGAACCCCAGGAGAGAATGCAAAGTAAAATGTAACAAAAGGCGAGGATGGAAATGGGTGATAGAAAAGTGTGACTGGTTGGTTGTTTGGTTGACTGGGTGGTTGACTGGTTGGTTGACTGGGTGGTTGGTTCGTAGGATGGTAGGGTGGGTGGGTTGGTGGTATGTTGGTTGAATGGTTGGTTTCCCAGTCACATCATTCCCTAGTTTTGAGTGGTACATACCAGTACTATGAGGCCCCGTTGTCTGGTCAGGGAAGATTTAGCGTTAACCTTGTTATTTATAGCCTATCTAAACTCCAGAGCCGGTAACTATCAAACCTACTTGTATGTACTTACGTTTGGAATACTAACCTCACCAAAGTGTTTCCCACTCATTTTGAAGAAGTGGATAAATTTTCTCTTCATGAAGTACGGTACGAGTCTAAATTTTATTACAATTAGGTCCTACAAAGCAATGTCATGTTCAATAGTCCTTGGCCATGAATGAACCCCTACGAACAAAAACTTAACTTAGGAGGGAATTCAACTTTAATAAATACGGGCCCAGCTGTTTTTCCTGGGTGAAAGTGTCGTCTCTGTAAGTTAACGTCCCAAGACCCCAGAAGTGCGTCATCATGTTGAGATCAAGTAAACCCCAGATGATTATTTTCTATTCTGGAGAAACCACTGACAATTCAAAAGGGTAAAGTAGGTAGGGATTATATTTCCCGTTCTTGACCAATTCAATTCTCTCCACAATCTGCGACATTCCATAACCAATCTCTCTATTTTCAATTCATCCACTTCAAAGGGAGCAAACCCATTCGAGGGGAACACGTGAGGAGGAGGAGGAGGAGGAGGAGGAGGAGGAGGAGGAGGAGGAGGAGGAGGAGGAGGAGGAGGAGGAGGAGGAGGAGGAGGAGGAGGAGGAGGAGGAGGTGGAAGAGGAGGAGGAGGAGACGGTGTGGATGGGCACTATTACCGTACCATGAAGTTTACAGGGAGAACAACTGCTCTATATAGGCAACTGTACTTTCTCCGTTTTTGTTAGCTTACACTCCATTTGTTGCCCTAACGTGGAACTGAATCACACACACACACACACACACGCACACGCACACGCACACGCACACGCACACACACACACGCACACACACAAACACTCTCTCTCTCTCATCGCACCATGAGAGACTTGGGAGTGAAGAGGCCTGACTGGGCAGACAACACTCCTCATCTTGACAGGACAGGGAGGCCCTATTCAGCGCCCCTTGCACACACAACGCAACAACAACACACTCGTCCCTGAAAACCCGCCAACACAAGACATGTTTGGGTGCCGGGTGGTGAGTGAGCCTTGCGACCTTTATCACAATATATTCGCTTTATTCCCTTTGTCAGCCTCAATTCCCATCACCAAACCCTGAGCTGCTTCTTCTTCTTCGTCCATTATGGCACTCTACATTTTTTTCTATCTCCTTTTTTTCTCTCGGCTCTCACTGTACTCCCTAACACGGCTATTATTGAGGTACTTGACAAAAAGTCCTTTCCAAATTGCTGTTTTCTTGAGTACATAAATGTCTGAGAGAGAGAGAGAGAGAGAGAGAGAGAGAGAGAGAGAGAGAGAGAGAGAGAGAGAGTTGAGGGAAGGCTAGGGAGGAAGGAGAGGGAAAAAACGAGATCATGGGAAATTAAATAAGAGGCATCACTTAAGCAACATTTAAATAATCAAGAAAGTTACAAGATAAACACAGGGAGGTGGCGACGACAAGGGACTGAGGGGAAGAGGGTGAGGGGAGAAGAGAGTAAGGGGGAGGAGGGTAAGGGGGGAAGAGGGTGAGGGGGGAAGAGGGTGAGGGGGAGAAGGAGAGCCTAAGGAAAAAGTCGAGTGTTACAGCAGAGGACACGATGATTAAAGAGAAAATAAGAAAGTATGAAAAGCGAAAAGAGAGCCCAAGGAAATGAATGACAATATTACAATAGGTTATGGACAAGTAAATAACTGGTATGAAAAAATATGAACGAGAGAATTTGGTACAAAGAACACATCCAGGTTGTAAGAATTGTGAAATAATGAAGAGTAAAAAGATTATGAGACCAGAAAAGGGGAAGAATAATGAACACGGGAAAAGTTCGTGCAATGAAGAGTTAAAAATGTTGTGGAGGAGGAGGCGGAAGAGTAAGAGGAGGAGGAATGACAGTGGGCCCTTGGTGATGTAAATTTACAGTTAGGCTACACCAAGTGGGGCAAGACTTCCACCCAGTGTGCTCCCTCACGCACACACACCATCCTTAATTAATAGAGCAGTAGCACACACACACATATATCTTTTTAATCCCACTAACCTATACGCTATATTAATTACCGGTATAGCCAAATATTTCCTGCATTTCGTAATCATTAATAGCGGGGTTCAGAGCTGCATCAACAGGTTCCTGGGGTTGTGTAATAAACGGTTCGTGGGTCACCGATGGACACACCCTCTCTTGTTATTATTTCATCACTGTCTTCTGTTTCTCCACTTGCCCTCGACTCTCCTTCACACACCTCCCCTCTCTCTTTCCCCTCCCACCTTTTCTTCCTTAACTTTTACATCCTTCTCTCCACTCTTTCCCGGCCTTCAAAATAATCTCCTCCATCTAAGCTCATTTTCTCCCCTCTCTTCGCTTATGACCAACCTCCACTTCTCGTTCATTTGCACCACAATATATAAAACGGATCCCAAGATGGCAGCCACTTGTTGACTTAGTTTGAGAGTCGATATTCGGATCAAATTAACATCAGTCCAATTACAAATTTCCTGTGTCAAAAGTAGTCCAATATCGACAAGCAAATTATTTCATCTCTGGAGGGCAAGCCAGTCGCAGTATCAGCTCTGTCGGTGAATTAAGCAGAGTACACATGGTTTAAATTAGGCTACTGCCGCTACTCGAATACTTTGGCTATACCGATCAAATGTGCAGGAAAAGTTGGTAAGTTTACACGCTATCCTACACCGCCCACAAACCTCATCTCGCTAGGAAATAAAACGTTCCAACTAGCCTATGTGTTTGCATGACGCGTCAGTGTTGTTTGCATAGCTTTTAGCCTAAGAATGAGAATGAAATACGGGTTTGCAAGTTTGTCGAGTGCTGTTCTGCTGTGTTGGTTATCATATCCTTGTTACTATTGAACATCCATGCATTCCTCTTGGTGTATTACATCACCTTGACCACCAGACCTTTTCCTCCATCCTCACCACTTTGTAACCTTCCACCACTCTACTACTTCTAGATCACAAGCTCCACACAACAAACCGGCTGGGAAACTGGGGATAAAAAGGAAAATATACGGAAAACAGACCTATGGGTTTTTTTACGTATCAGTCAATTTAAGCGTCGAAAATAAAACTCTAAGAGGGACAATATGACTTTAATAAGGGGGTAGCCTACATGATTCTGTTGGCGAATTGAAGGTTACAAGTTCCTCCACACTATACCACAACACAGCATCGTACGATTGAGTTATATCTATTTCGTGACTTTCTTAGGAGGAGTCGGTAACAATCCTTCCAATTCTATGACAACATATGGACCCCTTAAATTAAACTGACATGATATGGGCAGCACTCGGTGGCCGTGGTTGGGAAAAAGAAGCAACAACAACTGGCACCAACGCTTCCCAACTCCCTTACATAACCACGGCTCGCCTCTCCTTACATGTGACTTTTCAGCTTTGATAAAAATAGCTTCCGCAAATACGGGACTGCCAACCTTAGCAAATTTGATGTACCGTTCTACAATCTACAATCAATGAATGGCTAACCCTAGAAATTTACTGGGCCTCAAACTCAGTAGCCTAATATGACCACTATAAAAAGGACAAGATATCACAGGGTAAGATCTGTGCACTTACGATTTCAGTGTTGCTGGTTTATTGCCCCCAGTTAATTAATGTTGTTCCCCCTAGTTTAAACTTTAATATACGTAATACAAATGGCCGTTACTGCTCGAGACTGCAAAAACTCATTCTTTCTCTCGGTTTCAACCTAATTAAGCAACTGCTCCATGGACACTTAAACTGGAAAAGAAAAAGTACAGTTGCTGGCCTACATTTCAACTTCACTGTTATGGTTTGTTTTTAGGGATTAGTTTGGAATTATCAGTGCTCCAAAGTACCCATTAAAGTTAACATATAATTCCAACTTTACCACAGACAACGAATAAATAGCACAGTACATCCTTCCTCACTCTCTACGTCCATCTCTCCATCAAAGTTCCATGCTGTAAAGCCTCACCAAAGCAACAACGTCAAGGGGTCAATGCCTCGCCTCGCCCCGCACCCCACCCCTCCCCGACAGACACACACACAGCGTTGGTACGACATGCGGTAAGTAGTGATGGTGGTGGTGGTGGTGGTGGTGGTGGCTGGGTGGGAGCGAGTGGCACATATGCTAGTGTGACCATGTAAGAAATGGTGGTAGAACCGGGGAGGTAGTGGTAGTAGCCTAGTTGTATACTGATACGTTATTAGTTACGATGCTATACGGCAAAGCCACAAGTATCCTATACAGATATCGTATAGAAAGTTGTTGGGTAACTCTTTCCGTGGGATTGTTCGTTTAGTTTGTCATATTATTAGGCTACAGTGCAATGAGGAGAACCACAATGGAATGTTTATTGTGTCAGTAAACCATGAACAGAGCGATTCTGAGGTTCTGGTGTTGTCACGACAGATGAGATGATTGCTGTTTGTGTGGTAAATAGATAGTAATTAGGCTATGTGATTAGCGAAGGTTGAAGGATTTGGTGTAAGATAGGCTAATTGGGAGGATTGTTATGATGGTGTGATGTGTTTTAGCAAGGTTGCAAATGTATGCGGTGGGGAAACAGTTATGAGATGTTTTGATTAGCGAAGGTTGTGGCAATGTAACTTGGTTGAAGTCAATTTATGTCAGGCCGTGGGAGAGTTGGATGACAGCGAAGGATGCCAAGAAGTGAGCGATAATTTTGACGACCCGGCTAACCTATCTATATATACATACATTAGGCAAGACAACAAAGTGATTCAAGTATTTGGAGCAACTCTCGGTGACTCCCACCCAGCCTTTTCAACTTATACATGCACAACCTACCAACACCCGACACCACAATACACATAGCTTCCTACGCAGACGACATAACACTCGTGACTGCGACAGAAGTAATGTCATGTTCAAACGGGTGGGTCCTGGTAAATTGTACACTTGAAAGTCAAATCAGTGTACCCTACGTGACCAAACACAGTGTACGATGGATAACATGGTAGAATATAATTATATGGTACGATGAATAACACGGGCACGATGAATAACACGGGCACGACTCAGGTTAGCTAAGAGTCCCTGAAGATCTATTAATAATTCAACAGTGACAAAATGCCACAACTTCAAGCCAAGAATCCGAAAGTTGGCCCCATGACAAAGCACCACTCATACACCCAAACGAGAAGGTAAAGAGGGCAGTAAAGCTCACTTGCCTTATTATAGTCAACAGTGTTCTTAAGTTGAACAAGGTCGTATATATTGGCTCCATTTTACATGTTAAAGCTGATATTATTTTCCTTCCGCCTGGCCAATGCAGTCCCTCCCTCCGTCCCTCCTCCTCTCCCTTCCCACTTCCTCCTCCTGGCCATGCACCTAAATACTGCTGTTCTCTACTTACAATAATTTACCCAACACATATCTCTCTCTTTTCTCATTACTACGCTCCTTCCTGCCTGCGTGCCTCCCTCCCTCATATTCCATCCCTACCTACAACACTTTCCCTCCTCGCAAATTCACTCCCCCTGAACTCTCCCTCACTACCAGCCCCAGTTATACTTCTCCCTCACCTTCTGTACAACCGGTAGACTGACCAAACTTGCCTTAATTCCTTCTTGATCATCACTTACAGTATAATCTATGGAATGAATCCTCGAACCTTTCAAACCACGATGATAAGCTGTGTCATTCTGGTTTTTTAACACCGATTCATACGGGTGGGGTTAGGAACTGTTGAACCCTGACTGAACAACATGGGAGTGATTGGTGAAGCCAGCGGGAAGCAAGGTCGAGAGAGGTGGCCAGCCCCTTCAAGTGAGTGGCGGCATGCGTGGGTGTGCGGTGGATGGGTGGGTGATGTCCTTGCTCCCAGCTTACCCTCCCCTCACCTCACCTCCACCTGGGTGCTGGCTGGGAGGTGGTGGGTTCCAGGCAGTCTAGACGCACCAACATAAACAATGAATTGGCGTTCTTTTCCGAGCAATCCCTGCATTTACGTAATACTGTAATAGACCTCTAGTTCTGCCTTTTAAATCATGGCAGACATTCTTCGACGTGGAATATACCTATGATATAACACACACAAACAATGTCCTCTGCAATACGCTCAACTTTCCCGTAGCAGTATTCGATAATAAATTTTCATTGCATTTTACAAAGAAGAAAAGGTTTGGTATCCGTTGATGCATACCCTGGAGGGTGATCACCTCCACCCGGCTTGGCTGCAGCCACAGTGTAAAGCTAACAAAATCCTGCCACCGCTGAGCGCACGGCGTGTAATGACCAATTTCACGCCAGAACTCTTCTTGTGAAGCTGTCGCGTGGCTTTGCAGCCTATTAATTCCTTTTCACGCATGGCATAGAAATGAAGAGTGTTATGCTTTCTTATCACTTCACTTTTAAAACAGACTTTAGCCCAGACAGGTAAGTCTAGTCTAGGACAACGGCAAATTAACAAAAGTCTCACGGGATGGAAAATATTACATCACTATATTCCAACTATATCAGGTCAAAATAAACTGCTGTCATTGATATTATGGGAGACTTGACCCACTTATTAAGGGAGGTAAGTACTGTGTTGCTACATCTGAAAAAACTGATTCCTACAAACTATTCCAAGCAACAAGACATAATTATTTTGTCAACCTGGTCCTGTTTCTTGGCATACTTTGGAGGAATCAAGGCACTCTAATATACAAAAAAAAAAAACTGTATCGGCTACTGTCCCCTTATATTCACACTTCAATTACCATTTGCGGTTGTTGTTAAAGCCATCTGGCCATAAATATATTCACATCGTACTGCGTCGCCAGTTAAATTCTAGAGTTACTGATTCCTCCAACCTATGCTAAGAAACAGACATCGGTAAAGCAGTACAATGATAGGAGTACAATAGGATCTGTTATGTTGGATAATCTCGAGGAATCAGTACAGTACAGGCTAGGCTATAGTCCCTACAAATCACCCGCATCGAAAATTCCCAAGAACTCACATTGTCTTGTCACCATTTGCTGTTTGTTTTGTTTTGTTCCTATATGTTCTGTATTATCTCATTATTTATTTTTTTTATCCTTGTTCTATCACTCAATTATCTATTTCCGAGTGGGCACTATTACGTTTGTGTCACCAGCAGTTCGTCAATGCCCTCTGTTTATATTACGGTACCCAACCAGCTGTTTTCCCCTTATTGTTGTTTGTCACCTGTTTACCCTGCTGTTTTCCCTGTTGCCTATTCTCTCGGACACCTATTGTTCCCCGTGCGTCACCTACTGTGCTACCCACACGTGTAATCCTCTCACCTCCGCTCCCAATGTCCCACACACTCACACATAAACCTAAGCCGACTGCATCACCTTCCATTCATTCACCAAGCATTACACCACCTGCAATCTTCCTGCCGTCACTCTATCTACCTACTCAGTAAGCCTCTACCACGTTATTGTACTTGCAAATCCCTCTACCGTTCCTGCGTTGTGCCTCGTAACTTTGCTTGTTTTTTTTTTTACTTTCCCTCTTCAGATACCTATTATTTTCTCTATTCTTTCAAAAAAAAAAAAAACATGCCAACAACATGCAACAATAATATCCATTTCCTATTTAATGTTGATATTGATAACACTACTGGCAAAAATATACGGTACCGTAGATAACTAGGCCTAAAGTAAGGGGCTAGAAGTTTATTTTTCATTTTGCGTGTCTCACTTCTCACAATATCATAATAGACCGAATCCCCCAATAATCATCCTTCGTACTCCAACGGCAATCCCAGTTTCCCACTAAAATATATTTTCCATGTTACACCAATTAATATTAGATCCCTACCAGCCACCAATGTGGTTGTGAGCATTAATGGCGAATCAATACAATCAGATACAGCTTCCCCTCCCTCACGCTCCCAGCCCGACCACATGGGGGCTAATCACTTCATCATGGTATCCGTGTAGGGATGAGTGGACAAGCCCCACACGTGTTCTTCAGACCCTGGTATAATACCCTTCAAAACTGATAATATGAATATAATTAGGTTGTTATTTGGGGGTCACTCATATACCGATGTCGTACTAAATTAGCTTAGTCTACTTCAGAGAAACAGACTAGAGTTTTATATTGATCTTGGTCTACTTAAGGACCCTGTGATTGTGTATGGGAATTGGAGGATTCTGATTCCTCCCATCTATACCACAAAACAAGCTCCTTCCATATAGGTGGTGTTTCGTGGCAATATATAAAGGACTTGTTTACCTCTAATTTTCTGACTACATCACAGGGTCCCTAAATCCGACGCTAAAATTTGTATGTTTATGCCATAATTAAAAGCTTGGACTCCAGAACCGTATATGCCTATGGATTAGGCTATAGGATACTCCCATCACCAGCAGAAAAATAACAAACCTCTATAAGCACTGAACGTGAATCTGTCACTGAGACTGTACATATGTAAGATGTTTACCATATAATCCTCTAGGCTCCGCTTCACCACCAAGTGTACAAGAAACCTGTCAAACAACAAGGTGGTCGCCAGGGTTGCCACTAATAAGACGGCTAGGCTACTTTTAAAATGCACACTTACGAGCAGGTCACAAGGCTGAACAAGTTTTTCGCCTCGTGCAAGTTACAGATACAAAAGTCCCTCCTTAGAGTCTGCTGGAGAGGGTATTATAATTTTAAGTTCCATATTGATTATTTGTAAAGCTAAACCAAGCTGGCTCATTGTATATCCTGGATTAACTTAACGAAGTTCCGAACCTTATATAAGATAGGTCAATGACGGCAAAATCCTGCATCATCAAAAAAATAAAATAAACTTTCTAAATGAATCTTACGTGACAAAACTAAAACGACCAATAGCTAGTTTCGCATATTTTCGAGGCAGTTCCATTTGTAGCTGAACATAAACCACAGATATCTTTACTGCGTCACGACTCTTGTGACTTGAAAACATCTCCCGCCAGACATGTGGGTTATGCGGGCAGAGACATGTAAGGTCTTTTTAGCCAAATATCTTTCAATAAAGACGAGTGGCTGTGAATAGAGAATTGCGAATATACTCTAAAGAGACAACTGTCAACATTCTACATAACCAAGCTGTATACTGTATACAGTATCCTTAACTAAACATAAAGAAGGAATAAAAGAAAAAAAAAACAATAATTAAAAATATTGTATAGTATGTTGAAACAATCATAGATGAAGCATTTTGAAGGTAGTTCACAGTCGTACAACTTAGGGATAGGAAACTTTAAGTGGTTAGCCTACACACACAAATACTATTATAATACATAATATATAAGAAAATAGATAGGTAATATATGGTGTTCTTCCGCTTTCAAGACGTATCCATTTCAATCATCTACTAGGCTACCGGAATCAAAACTAGAGAGAGTGAAGCACTATAGGCTACGGTACTCTACCACACCAAGTTATTAGCCTAGGCTACCCAGTGTTTGTGGACAGGAGGAACCACTACCATAATCATTCATATGCAACTTATAACATGCCGTTCTTTCTTGTTCTATTCCATGACAAATAGTTGGCTAGAATTGTAAGACTTTCAAAAGTACACTCGGACACCACAGTCCCTAGCCCACCTAAGTCGAAGCCCTAGATCTAAAGCAGGTGGTTTCTGGACCACAGCCCACCCAAAGACTCCATTGGTTCCAAATGTGTGTGTAGCCTTGTGATGGTTTGTATGGGCTGTCGTCCAGAAACTCCCTGCTTCAGATCTCGGGCTACGACTCAGGTGGGCTAGGACATGGGCTAGGGACTGTGGTATCCGAGTGTACCGTACAAAACAACCTACTGGCTTCGTTTAATGATAATAGTTTGCTAGAGTCTATAGTAATACATTAAATAATCCAGACCAACTGAATATTATCAATTATTTCTCTTACAATGATGCCAGATTATAAACATACTGGTTACACGAGTTTTAATTTTCCGCAGATGTTATTAAAGCATCGATAGAGGAGACTCATTATTTTACATTATTTTGGTAATAAACCTTTGAGCATCCAACCATAGACAGATGAACCATTCCAACACCAGCACCTACAGATTTATCACAAACATGGCCCATATTCACTGACCAGCCCGCATGACCCTACCCCAAGGCGTTTTGGAGCATCTGGAGGACACATTCAGACACATTGTAAGCTTAACAGCTATGACTAGAATGGCCAGATAGTTCTATTATTACGATAGTTTGATAGTGGAGTAATTAAATTCATCTAATCATTCACTCATGAGTCATTTACACAGTTCAGTTTCTTTCGTTAGGGTGCTTACAAACCACTGTGGAATCGGCACATAGGCTAGTGCTCATCAAATTCATCCAATAATCCACCCAGGAGTCATTCACACTTGTCAGTTTCTTTCGTTAGGGTCCTTACAATCCAATGCCAACCACACTGGGCCGATTCCACAGTAGCATTGGTTTGTTATGATCCTCCCCAACCACACCTGTCAGTCTTAATTAATTATATCCAACAAACTCAATATATATTATCCACAAAATATGTCAGATAGTTTCATTATTATGATAGTTTCTTAGTGGAGTAATCAAATCAAATTCATCAAATAATTCACTCATGAGTCATTCCCACAGTTCAGTTTGTTTCGTTAGGATGTTTACAAACCAAAACTAACCACACTGACCTGGGCATACTGAAGGGTCCTCGTCGCTGGCGTCGGGACAGTCGGCCACACTGTCACACTGCCACGACGGAGGGATGCACTTGCTCATATCCTTGCAACGGAACGAGGTGAAGGAGCAGATTTCCGTCTCGCATTGCACCCCCAACGCCAACACACACACCAACACACACACTGTCCGACACAACAACCACATCATCGTCCCCACGCCTCCCTTTTAAATAACCTGTCTTGAAAAACTCGAGACTATCTTGCTCTCTGTAAGGTACTGTACTAGCAGTTTAATTTCTTCCCGTTTCCACCTTCCAGAAACCTTAATTACCACTGTCTGGATATTATACAGGTTTATATATGCACTAGAGACCGGTTTATTCACAGTAGCAACAGTTTTTCTTCAGTAGCAAACCACTCAGAAATCAGAGGGAGAGAGCGATACTGCATCTCCTCTCACGGCTCAAATGTGACTAATCTGGGAACGTAGCCGGACGGAGCGTTTGACTCAGCAGATGCCACACACAACCAGCACCAGCCACACTCGAACAAACATTTTTTTTTTTTGCCCTTGGAGAAGTTATCGTACTTTCTTTTCCATTAGTCTACTCTTCTGTTAGCCAAATAAGCCTCATAATATTATATATGAAGATGAACTACTCTGACACTTCCAATGATGCGCCAACGCTTACATTAGGCTATGTGACCACAGACTAGGCTTCTTATTTTATATACATAGACCTACAGTAAAATTTCAAGACAACAGTGAAATCGGATTACTTTTCTGAATCTTTCAGTCTAGCCACTACCATTTAAAATAAGCATAGTGAATGTGCACCAACAGTTAGCAGATATTTGATTATACTTGTAATGTGCTAAACTAATGCAGGCACTGTGGATGCTTGCACATCTCAACAGTTTCATATTTTCTCTAATGATGAATGGTTAATACGCTGGCTTTACCTGCTAATGTTTTGTAATATGCTCCAACCATTTAATTTATATAATACCTAAATTTTTGCCTACTATTCTTTGAATTAATTTTCTGTTTGGCATACTATATATTATTACATACCGGTTCCAAAAGGAATGGGGGTATGCCTGATCATACGCATACGCATCACAACCGAGAGTGAAGATTTAATATAATAAAATATAATAAAATATACTGTAATTACTTTAGCAGGTGTAACAGCTGACAGTAAGATTCTAAAAGATGGGCGGCCTTGACAATCAATGAAGGGAATTTGATCGCTCTCCTAATTCAGTCCAGACTTTACCAGCGGAAATGTTTTATTATCGTGTGAAATTTTGAGGAAACAGATCATTTATGGTAAAAAATATGACAGTACTCTCTCCTGCAGTGGCTATAAAGTTAAAAATAAGGTATAAAATGTACATCCCACTAATCTGGCAACTTCCTCGTGCGCAGCCACCATCCAATGAGCGGCGGTGGGGTGATATGACGTCATGACTGTGATGTCACTGGGAGACTGCCGCCCCTGTCTCACTGCAATACAGCGCCACCACCAATGTTTTCATTTGGGATCACTCTTGGGAGTAGTGTTTTGGGTGACTCACGTGAGAGGACAGGGCGAGGGGCGGCACAAGTTGAGGGAGGGAGAGAGAGAGAGTAGAGATAACGGACAAACACCAGATACACTAATAATGACGTCACAGCTCGGGAAGAATTTCTTATTGATCCCAAGTGGAAGAGGAAGTAAACACGAGATCTCTCCATACGAGCTCGCTCATCTGATCTACAAATGACACGCAACTTCACACATACTACTCCAAACACATTATGTTGGATGCTTCCTTCACACACATATCTGATAAACAGTCTCTTTCACAGAAGTAAAATATTGACAGTAAGATACTTTGCATACTTTACATACACACTGTATAGTTTACATAGCAATAAACAGTCACATTAATTGTTTCTCCGCAGCATTCACTAATAATAATAATAATAATAATAATAATATCCAGCCTTGCATCACGGTACTAATTAGTGCGTCAACTCTAATCTACATCATCGTCCCTTTAATTAAATGTCTGTCACAGCGTGGTGGGTAAAGGCTTGAAGGAAGGAGATGGCAAATGAGGGAGTAAAGATTATGAGTGCATGGTCTGTGTCTGTGTGTGTGTAATAAAAGTGCTCTTGTCAAGCATATTTAATATCCCGTAATTACTAATTATGAACTCTTTTAATCGGCAAAATGTTAAATGTAGTCTCTTGAACAAGTGAAGCGAAAGGGATGAGGGGACTGCTATCCTCGGGGGGACTCTACTATCTTTATTAAGAGACCCTGTGATGTAGTCTGAAAATTCCAGGTAAATGAGTCCTTCAGATACTGCAACGAAACACCACCTATACGGAATAAGTTTGTTTCGTGGCATAGTCAGGAGGAATCATATATTATATACGATCATAAGGGCCTTAAAACAACTCACGGTAGCAAGATAATCAGCCAATGAAACATTATTATTCCAGACGAAATGACGAAGAGAGTAAGGAATGGAGAAATTAAAAGTGGTAAGAAAATGTAAGTTGAGGAGGGAGAGTTGGAAGTCAGCATCAGAATATGAATTAGAGAGTAAAAGAGGACGATAAAAAGACATCAATAAAGTGAATAAGGATGACAGTGGTGAGGGGAGAAGGAGAGTGAAGGAGGGACAGCGAGGGTAGTGAGTGAAAAATCTAGGAGTCACAGAGGGCGAAAGACAACAAAAAGAGAACCACAGGGAAGACGTGCATGGGTGAGGGAAGGACTACATGTGAGGGGAGGGAGCAACAAGCGACGACAAAACAAGGAGGGAAGAGAGTGTATACGAAGGTTGTGGGGAGGGTGTGTGCTTGGTAACAGTGTGTGGAATGAAAGGTGTGGTGTGAGGCCTGGTACGCAAGTGTGTGTGTGTGTGTGTGTTGTGTGTGTGTGTGTGTGTAACGTTAGGATATGTAGGTAAGGAATGAAGGATCTGATGTGGTTAAGCTATGTAGGTGTGGTGAAATATTTATGTGTGTATGTGAGGCGTGTGTACGTACGTATGGTGAGAGTGGAGCAGCATGCATGAATATGAACGATATGAATTGTGTAAATGAACGACGTAACAATTTGACTACAGATTACTCAGTCAGGGCTCTCATCACACTGAAAAAAGATAAAATAAAAATCAAATGCATCAGAACTACGATTGGAGTAGAAAAATAGGTAACATCATAAAAATAAACCTTTATAAAAAAAAAACACAACATGAATAATCAAACAGAGTAAAAATGGACGGATACTAATGTTAAAATGCAGTAAAAACAAATATACATCACGCAAAAAAATCGATTAACCAAAGTAGAAACATTGTACGTGATGGAGTGACTGACTGCAAGGGCTGGAGGAGCGAGGTGAGGTCTGAGAGTGGTGGTGTGATATGCTTGCAACTCGAAGGTCACAATCATTTAGACTCAAGTAGAGAGTAAGGTCAGGGTTGAGTAAACAACTATATACTCGTCGTCTGTCACGTAACAACAACCCTATACTTTTCTCCCTTATACTTAAGAGATACGGCACAATACACACAATGTGAAAATCTTATACGTGAAACAAAACAGTCTATGCTACTCTTATTTTTTTTAGGGTAATTTTCGTGGCATGTCCTGAACATCTATATTAGAATATCAATGAAAGATAATACAGGGCATTTCTTGTTAGGAAACCTCTACCGTACACACACCCTAACCTTCCTATCCGTCCTCCTTAAGTAAAGAGGTCCTATCCTGCAGTTAACTATCATGGACGGCAAATATATCTCCTTCTCTTCCTTCTTATTCTTCTCAGCGAACTGGAGGGTTGCAGATTTCCCCGAAACACTACTGAACTAAAAAAAACAGATACCCTAAAAGTACCCACATGTTGAGACAATTGCGTTTCTGTCATACCATGGAAAAATCAACGGTCCTCCAGTTCGCCAACATTAATAATTGATCCCTGGATATCCATACGGTATCCTACAGTATAACATCACAGTAGAAACAGGAGGAAGTATTAATACGATGTAGTTATATCCATTCGGTCTCTTATACATGTGAGTATGTTACTGTAGGAAAATCGGGGCTGCTCGGTTAGACAGCTTGAGGAACTTCAACAACAACAACAACAACTGTAGGGAAATAAGTAAATTGCAATGTGATGTAGACTAGGAAACTATAAACGCGTAGAATACGAGTAGCACACGAAATTACTCATACTATATTAATTACTAATTAATTTATAGGAAAGGTCGGACGGATGTGTGTGTGTGTGTGTGTGTGTGTAAAGGTCAGACGGATGTGTGTGTGTGTGTGTGTGTGTGTGTGTTGGAGAGTACATGTGTGGGCGTAAAGAGAAAGAATTTGTTGCTGGGTGTGTGAGGATGCGTGGGTGTGAAGAAGTTGGGTGTGTAAGAATGAAAGTAAGGTGTGTGATTGTAAATAAGGGTGTGTGGGTGCGAAAATGAGTACAAGATATGAGAGTATGAGTGTGATAGTATGAGTTTGTGAGGGGGAATAATTATAAGGGTGTCTTCAGCTAGTATGAGAGCAAATGAGAGTGGAAATGTACAGTACCTATACAAGGGTGGGGAAAAGAGGCAGTGAAGGTGGAGTGGACAAACACACACACACACACACACACACACACACACACACACACACACACACACACACACACACACACACACACACACACACACACACACACACACACACACACACACAGAAGCCTCGTATCTCCTCCCTGCCACGCTCAGATTTTACATAATGACCAAATTATACAAGTCAGCCACACGTCCCGGGGCAGGGAAGGTAGGTAAGGAGGAAGGGAAGGAGGAAGGAAGGGAAGGTAAGGAGGGAGGGAAGGAGGGAAGGTAGGTAAAGAGGGAGGAAGGGAGGAGGGAAGGTAGGACTACAGGGAGAAAAGAAGGAAGGTAGGTAAGGAGGGAGGGAGGGAGGGATGGTAGGTAATAAGGAGGAAGAGAGGAAGGGAAGGAAGAGAGGAAGGGAAGGAAGGAGGAAGGGACGGATAAAATTAAGGAGAAGCAGAAGAGGGTGAAGGAAGGGAGAGATTAGCATGAACGACGATTAACGGGGGAACACGGATGGATGAGAAAATGTGTGTATATGTATTATTTTATAGTATAGAATGAATCGAGATGAAAGAGTGAATGATTAATTAAGGACTCTTGTGATGTATAGTCAGAAAAGTGGAGGTAAATGAGTCCTTCAAATATTGCCACGAAACACCACCTCTATGGACTGAGTATGTTTCGTGGCATGGTGAGGAGGAATCAGAAGCCTCCAATTTTCATACACGATCACAGGGTCCTTAAGAGGGAAATTAAAATGGTTGATAGGGAAGGAATTGAGAATTATATAATAGGGAAAAAATGGAAAGAGTCTCGTCAAATTTTTTGGGAAAGACATGAACAGTGGGAATTTTGAAGAAAGGACAATTTGAAAGGACAATAGTAAATTCGAGGGGGAAAAAAAGCAAGAAATAAATGAAAGAAAGATTACTATACACGAAAGGACAAGATAGACATTGAGGAAAATATGAAGGAATAGAGTTAAATGGAAAAATAATTGCTTAGGAGTAATGAAAAAAGTTAAGGAGAAAAAAGTAGGAAATAACTTGAATACAGTGGAAGTACAGCAATTTGACAAATGTTAAGAATGTATAACAGGAAAATTATGATAGAGGAAGGAAAATACAAAAAGAAACGAGGATGAAAGGAATGTGTGGGAAATAAAGACGGGGGGAATAAGGAAAAACAATAAAACAACAAACTAGAAAATATGAAGTAAGGATATGAAGAGGCAAGGAGTCGAGAGAGTACAATAAAATAGAAGGAAGGAAGGAAGGAAGGAAGATGGGAGGTGGGGAAATAAGTAGATAAGAGGTCGAGAGCATTGGAAAGAGTAGAAGGAAGGAAAGAAGGAAGGAAGGAGAGAAACAAGGAGACAAGAGGTCGAGATCGTTGGGAAGAGCAGAAAAAGGGAAGGAAGGAAGGAAGGAAGGAAGAAGGAAGGGATATAAGGAGATAAAAGGTTGAGAGCGTTAAGAAGAGTAGAAAAAAGGAAGGAAGGAAGGAAGAAGGAAGGTAGGGAAATAAGGAGATAAGAGGTCTAGAGTTATGGGAAGAGTAGAAAAAAGGAAGGAAGGAAGAAGGAAGGTAGGGAAATAAGGAGATAAGAGGTCTAGAGTTATGGGAAGAGTAGAAGGAGGGAGGGGAAGTAGAAGGTGAGGGTTAGGAAGGACCATTATTGGGTGAGTTGTGGGACTATTTACCATACACCCCCCCCCCCCCTACCTACCTCCACCAACACTGTTAACACATCCGTACCTCCAATTCCACCTCTCCCCCCACCTTAAAGATCTCCATACCTCTTTCCCCCATCTCTCTTTCCCCCATCTCTACTTCTACTACCTCCACCATCTCCATCTTTATCTCCACCATTTCCACATTTACCTCCATCACTGCTGCCACTACTACCATCTCCGTCTCTACATCCACCATCGCTCACTATCTGCAAACATCGTACAGTCACGCCAAATAGTCCTGCAACACCTTCCAATGAAACACACGAGAAAATAAAGTAATAATGTGTAATTATAGTTGTAGCTCTCTATAAAATTGATTGATTCGATTCACTCAAAAGGTTCATCATTAATTTTTTATTCACCTGATGCGTGGCTTTACATATAGGGCCTGTACACAATAAACAACATTGTGAGTGAAATTATCAATAATACACCGTTGATGAAGTGAGATGACATGGGAGTACAAAACATGAGCAATTTTGTGAGAGGTCAACGACTCAAGAGATACTAACAGGACCCTGTGTGCGTGCAGGAAAAATTGTGGTCTTCTAATTCCTCTTGACCATACCACGAGACAAGCTCCTTCCATATGAGTGGTGTTTAATGGCAATATTTGAACGACTCGTCTCCCTCCAATTTTCTGACTACATCACAGGGTCCCTTAGCTCATTGGGCCACGACTTAAATGGTTCTCTGAAGGACATAACTGCCAGGGAAGAAGATAACATGAGCGAAGGATAATTATTGAAGGAATGATGATGATGATGATGAACTATGTACCGTACTCAGTTCAACAACCCCGATAGATTTCTGAAACTTTATCGGAATACAAATTATCCTGTCAGGCATTAGATTCTTACAGTATAAAAAAAAGTTCACTGAAAAATCTATACCTTTACAACACCCGACTATAAATTTCATGAGCTCACCCTGACTAGCTGTAGTTTATTCTTTTAGTTCACCCTGGACGGAAGGAGGGACATATGACCCACCAATATTCATCAAAATTAATGAATTAACAAAAATACACATAAAAATAAGTATCCAGTCTTTCTCTCTGTCTATCTGTCTGTCTCTCTCTCTCTCTCTCTCTCTCTCTCTCTCTCTCTCTCTGTGTGTGTGTGTGTGTGTGTGTGTGTGTGTGTGTGTGTGTGTGTGTGTGTGCGTCGCCAGTGTTGCAGAGTGTCACGAGTTCTCACCAATGCCAACTCTAGTCCCTGTCACACACCATAATGATCAGAGTACAGTGAGTGACGTAACCATATGTAGTGTCCCCTCCCTCAACCCAACCCAACCCAACCCTCCTCTCCATATAGTGCCTGTCCTGTGATGATCTCAAGGCTGGTATAAATAAGTCACCTCTATTTACATTCTCTCTCTCTCTCTCTCTCTCTCTCTCTCTCTCTCTCTCTCTCTCTCTCTCTCTCTCTCTCTCTCTCTCTCTCTCTCTCTCTCTCTCTCTCTCTCCACCGTACACACCTGCTGATTTGAGCAACACAACACTGACTGACGACCATCTGAAGACTCGCTACCTACACACCCAACAGGCAAGAGGCGACGTCAAAGCCAAGGTTGAGGGGATTAAGGCCGGGTATAACGGGGCTGGTACTGCGACGGACGGAAGGGTTCATAATTATATATCCCTGGCCATCTTATGAAACAACGTGTGTGTGTGTGTGTGTGTGTGTGTGTGTGTGTGTGTGTGTGTGTGTGTGTGTGTGTGTGTGTGTGTGTGTGTGTGTGTGTGTTCAGTCAACCCATAATTACTTTGAATTATATATCCTCTAACACCGGAGGGAAGGAATAGGATAAGTAATAGTTATCGAGACGAATAATATCATCCGTAGATTTTGCACACGTATACATTAACGAACTGTGGTAAGTAATCAATAGTACGGTAACTGTATTGATATTTATCTATTGTTTGTAATCGTAATTATATTAGAGATTTATATTTTGCTTACAAAGTGCATAGAGGGCTACTGAAGCCTTCAAACTAAGTCCATAAACAATCTAGTGCCTTTGTATACTGCTATGTTTTCTGTTTAATAGCATAGTTTGGAGGAATCAGTATGGCTTCATAAGACAACATGATAATAAACATTAATATATTGGTCCAGTAAATTTCATGTTCCCTAAATTTCCAACTTCAAATGATCCCTCCAAACTGACTGCGTGTGTAAATGAATTTTTCTTGTGTTCTGACGTAGAGTTGGACGTAAATATAAACATGGACAAGCTTCTATTTGGACTCAATGCCGGTCATGACACACATTTTCTGTTCTATTTCTGATGTGACGTTTTCTCTCAGGCATAAAACGAGGCCAGGATACTGTAATGTGGTGGTGTGGTATGATGCTGTGTGTGTGGTGTGGTGTGGTGTGGTATGATGATGTGTGTGTGGTGTGGTGTGGTATGAGATATGTGGTGCAAGTGGTCTGGTATGATGCTGTGTGTTGTATGGGATGTGGTGGTGTGGTGTGGTATGGTGTTTGTATGGAAGGTGAAGTTAAATATTGGTATGTAAACTGGTGTGATATATAGTGTAGTGTAGTATGGTGTACAAAGGGTGTGGCTGGACGTTGTGGTATGCGCTGCCCACCCACCACCTCACTAACACACCGCCAATAATGTCACCGAAAAGTTTGTTAAATATATTCCACACCACACTCCCAACGTCAGACCACCGGGGGAACACTGAGGGGGAAAAAGGTGTATATATTCAGGGTATATACAGGTGAAAAAAAACACGACGAAAATAGTGTACTCAACCACACAACTATATCTTTAATCTGTGTATACATTTGGGGTATAGGCTATACACTTAAAAATAACGACGAAAATAGTGTACTTAACCACACACCTATATTTTTACTCTGCTATTATTTGTATAATATATGCATGTTTTAAAAATACAGAACAAAGTGTAATTAGCCTATGTAAACAATAAAAAAATATAAGAAGACACATTTATGATAGTTAGACCCATCCTGTCCTTTGACCTGAAAAGAACCACTGGACCATTTCTCTATTCTGATATTATTCACACATGTTTTGAAGATACAGAACGATATGCAATTATGTAAACAATCAATTAAAAATATAGACACATTTATGACAGTCAAACTAACTCCTCGTAGCCCCTTGGCCTGAAAAGTTCCCCTGTTTCCCTGAGGGTGTCTATACACGCTCTTTGGTCCTGAAGCTCCACCTTTAAGTGACCCACAACCTTTACAATCAATAGATGAGTCCCCTAACCATACGCCTATAAAAGTAGGATTCCTGCGTTGATTCCAAAGATGGGGTGGGGTGGGGTGGGGTGGGTGTCGTGTGAGGATAGACGTACACGAATGGGTTCAGTCGAGGTTATGGGACCATGTGATGTAGAGTCAGAAAATGGGGATAAACGAGTCCTTCAAATATTGCCACGAAACACCAACTATATGGAAGATGTTTGTTTCGTGGCATTGTAAGGAGAAACCACAAGTCTCCAATTCTTGTACACATTCACAGGGTCGGGTCCTTAAAAGTTGCGTTGATATATGTTAGGGTGACTCAAGTAAATAATCCCTTTAGTTCGATATTTTTTTCCCTTTAGATTGATAAGATATTCCCATTACTTTGATATATGTATGGGTGACTCATGTATATATTTCTCTTTAGTTCATTTTCTGATTTCTGATTTTACACATTTTGATACGATTTAATTAAGGAGGGACATCATCACCTGAGTGATCTGGGGGTCGAGGTGGTGTATCGTAGGGGAGAATAATTATAGTTAGGACGAATTAAAAAGCTACATATTAAATTCCTCCAAACAATGCCAGGAAACAGATTATCTCAGCGTAAGGGTCCAGGGATCTGTTTTGTAGTATTGTGAGAAGTGAAGGGCTAATAAGGAGACTCCCACTCGCTCACAACACAACACAACAAACCAACTTTACCGAGAGACAGCAAGTGCAATAAATAAGACGCGAGGTTCTGAAATCATCCCATCCTTTGACCGTTGTAATGATGGGTCTAAAAGTAACCTCTCTCTCTCTCTCTCTCTCTCTCTCTCTCTCTCTCTCTCTCTAGCAACTACAGGGCTGGTGCTTTGCTATGCAGACGGTGACGGTCTCACTTCACAACTGGAGGCAGGTGTGTGTGTGTGTGTGTGTGTGTGTGTGTGTGTGTGTCAGAGGTGAGGTAACACGCAGCTGATATCACAAAGCTGCTGAACAACAATGTAAGCTAGAGGAGGAGGAGGAGGAGGAGGAGGAGGAGAAGGAGGAAGAGGAGGAGGAGGAGGAGGAGGAGGAGGAGGAGGAGGAGGAGGAGGAGGAGGAGGAGAGAAACGAGAGGTAGAATGAATGAATGAATGGACGAGAAAAAAAATAAAACTCATGAGAGATCCCAGAAACAAAAGGAAGGAGATGAAGACGAGGAAAGAGAAAGAGGAAAGGATGGAAGAGTAGGAAATCAAGAGGAAATATGGAGAAGGGAGAAAGCAAAGGAAGGGAAGTTGGGGAATGATAGGAATGGATGGAAATGCAAGAAAGGGACGAAGGGAGGGGAAACGAGGGAAGAGAACAAAGATAGGAGAAGGCAACAACAAAGAGAAGAGGGGAAGTGAAGGAAAGGGAGGGTGATGAGAGAGTCTGGGTTGGAGGAGGAGGAGGAGGAGGAGGAGGAGGAGGAGGAGGAGGAGGAGGAGGAGGAATGGGGGGTGGGGGGGTCGAGGAGGAGATGAGAGGACGAGGACCACTAAATACCAAGAGATTAATTGAGAGATAATGTGGACGTCAAGCGAAGAGATGGAGGGACTCAGGGGAATGATATGAGAGAGAGAGAGAGAGAGAGAGAGAGAGAGAGAGAGAGAGAGAGAGAGAGAGAGAGAGAGAGAGAGAGAGAGAGAGAGAGAGAGAGAGAGAGAGAGAGAGAGAGCGAGAGAGAGAGAGAGAGAGAGAGAGAGAGAGAGAGAGAGAGAGAGAGAATGTAACAAGAAGATGTAGAGATGAACACAGTGATGGGAAATGGGGGAGATGTGGAAGATAACAAGATGTGGAGAATTATGAAAATGGTGTGAAGGAGAAGGAAAATTAATATAAGGAAATAAAACAGAGACAGGAATACAGAAGAGAGGGAAAGTGTATATTTAAAAGGCAAACACAGGATACAAATATATATGACAAATGATCCTTAATAAATATAATATAATAAAAAGAGAAGCATATAAAATGAACAAAATCAAGAGAAAACAAAGGAAAGAGAACACGAGAAGGGAATCGATAAAGTGGAATTGTAAGAGGAGGAGAAGATGGAAAAAGAAAACGTAAGAGGCGAGGACGGAGAGGGATAATTGGCTGGAAATTAGAATCATAGAATCATAGAATCACAGACCACAACAGACCTTACGGTCCACACGGGGTGATCTGATTAGAAGGTTACTGGTAGAGAATGAATTTCTCCCCAGTGATAGTCGTAGGTAAGGATAGCAAAAGTAGAAGGCTCTCTCCCCACCCTCCAATCCCTCCGGCCTGAGTCGTACTGGAAATAAAGTTAGGAGTCAGAACCTTGTGGAGTTGGTAGAGAAAACTCCACAAGGAAATTTTATAGGAAAGATAGAAAGTAGTTGAAATTTGGCTAACTTGCCACCTGTAATGGGTAAAAAATTATTCATTAGTAAACATCGAAAGTCGGGGATTAGATGCAAGGTGTTTATCAAGGCGACGTTTGAAGCTATCTACTGTGTTACATTCTATTACGTTACGGGGAAGCCCATTCCATAAGTTGACGACTCGGTTAAAAAAGAAATTCTTGGATTCGTGTGAGTTAAAAGATTTACCTATGATTTTACAGCCATTACCTCTCGTGTAGTTTGATTGATCGATATTGAAATATTTGTTGCAGTCCATATTGTCTATGCCTTTGATTATTTTGAATACCTGGATTAAGTCGCCTCTCAGTCTACGTTGTGCTAATGGGAATAGATTCAATTTATTTAGCCGCTCTTCATACGTTTTGTTTCGTAGACATGGTATCATTTTAGTAACTCTACGTTGGACTCGTTCCAATTTTACTATATCTTTCTGGTAGTACGGGCACCAGGCTTGGACACAATATTCCATAAGGGGACGGACCAAGGAATTATACAAAGTGAGGATTGTATCTTTAGACTTATACTCGAATGCTCTGCCAATAAAGCCGATAGTTTTATTTGCTTTCTTAATTACTTCTGTACATTGCTGACTGGGTTTTAGGTTACTTGATATTGTGACCCCTAAGTCTGTCTCTTGATCCACGCTTTTAATTTGATTACCATTTAACGAGTAGTTTGCAGTTACGTTACGATGTCCGATATGGAGTACTTTACATTTATCTGCATTGAAGGACATTTGCCAAGTTTTCGCCCAATTCGACAATTTATCGAGAGAGAGAGAGAGAGAGAGAGAGAGAGAGAGAGAGAGAGAGAGAGAGAGGCATCTATAATTATACTTGCCTACAAAACTTCTGCTCCACCTCAAATCCCTAAAACTCTATTGTCTCACTATTACCTGCATGAAAAACAAACCTATGACCACCTTATTTTCCAACATATATTTCCATCATACAGGTATATATATACTTTACCGATAAATATTAATATGTGATATGTGATATATACTGGAAGTCAGAAAGGGGGGGAGGGGTATTGTTTTGTCGGCAAACTGTAAGAGAATAATACGGTTTAATTAAAGAACTGAATTGTGCAAACGTGGGCATCCAACATGTAAGAGTTACACACTGTGACAAATACAATGAAAAAATTATATATAAAAAATACTGGAGTTGGAATGATTCAACACAAACCCCATGTGTATGTGTATGTGTGTGTGTGTGTGTGTGATTAAGTGAGCGTGAATGTGTGAATATTAGCATGTGAAAGAGGAGTATGTGTGAGTGGACGAGTGAGTGAGCGAATAAGTGAGTGAGTGAGAGAGTGAATGAGCAAGTGAGTGTGTGAGTGAGTGAATGTGTGAGTGAACGAGCGAATAAGTGAGTGAGTGAGAGATTGAATGAGCAAGTGAGCGTGTGAGTGAGTGAATGAGTGAGTGAACGAGTGAATGAAAGAGCGAGTGAGTGAGTGAGTGAGTGAGCGAGGGGGGACAAAACACGTCCGAGAAGATTAATGAAATGGAGCAAGGGGAAGAAAGTGTAACAAGGAAAAAGGTGGTGGTGGTGGTGGTGTCGGAGGAGAAGGGAAGAGTAAGGGAGTAAATACAGGAGACGGGAAAGAATAAGAGAAGGAGAACTGGGATGAGTAAGGGAGTAAATACAGGAGACGGGAAAGAATAAGAGAAGGAGAACTGGGAAGAGTAAGGGAGTAAATACAGGAGACGGGAAAGAATAAGAGGAGACTGAGAAGAGTAGGGGAAGAAGAGAAGGAAACGAGGAGAGTAAGAGAGTAAATGTGGGAGATGGGAAGGAATAAGAGAAGGAGAACTGGGAAGAGTAAGGGAGTAAATACAGGAGATGGGGAAGAGTAAGAGAGTAAATAAAGGATGTGTAAGCGAGTAAAATGAGCTGGGGAAGAGTAAAAGAATAAAAGAAGGAACTGGGGAAGAGTATGAGAGTATGAGAATGAGGGAGTAAACAGTAAGATAATATGAGAATGAGACAGTAAACAGTATGAAAGTATGAGAGTTAAAGAATGAAACGAATTAGCGAAGTGACGACATAAATGACATTAGGAAAAAAAAAAAAAAGGTGCGAGTGAGAGAAGAGGGGAGAAGGACAAAAATAAATAAATAAATAAATATGGTAAATAAATAAAGAGATTTTCATATACATAAGTGGTCGACTCTGAACACAACACACTATACCATAATCATCATTCGTATTTCGTCTTTCCTTAATTTCTTCCTATTTCCTTTTTGCTTGCTGTCACACCTCTCAATCACTTTTTTCTGGTGCTATATGACTTCCCTGTTACGGCACCTAATATCAATCAATTAATCCTTCTCTAATTATACTCTTTTAAACGCAAAATGTCTAATATTCAATTATTCTCGAACCATTTAGGACATTATATTGGGCCTCTCCTTCTCTCTTATATTCGCATGCAGGTCAGGACATTAATTAGAGGATTTACTGTCTTCTGTCCTTATATTCCCTCACTATAGATAATAATAAAAGAAGGTCGACACAGGCAAGCACGTGCATGTGGATGTATCTGTTTGTATGTGTATCTATATATGCATTGATCTGAATTCACAACACGTATTAATAATATTTATATTTTTACACACATTACACACACAATTTTTTTTTCTCTCTCTCTCTCTGGGTCTGAAACGTCTAAGATAATCCCTCAACACAACCCAAGATGCTTAATAAAAAAATAGAGAAGCGTACAAAGAACTATTTCAGGTGGGATAATTCATTACGCCACACACACACACGCACTCTCTCTCTCTCTCTCTCTCTCTCTCTCTCTCTCTCTCTCTCTCTCTCTCTCTCTCTCTCTCTCTCTCTCTCTCTCTCTCGGGTAAGACTTCAATTACGTGACGACGAATCCTCTTCTCCTCTTGATTCTGGCACTTGGCCGATAATAATAATACGTGTGTTGTTGGCAGTCACCCCAGCAACGGTACCAGGGCTTCAAACACACACACACACACACACACAGCTACGAAATTAGAGCATTGATATCGTCATCTCAGGTTCTACGCTTCATTTTAATCAAGGAGCGTCAAATGAAGCTTCGAGTTAATTAAAGGAACTACTTATGGGACTCTAGAATCAATATGTTCAGCCCTGGAGATGGTGGAGTGGAAGGTAGGAAGGAAGGGAGGGAAGAGGTGAGGTAGGAAGGAAGGGAGTGAGGGAAGGGGTAAGGGAGGGAGGGAAGGGTTGAGGAAGGAAGGAACGACAGAAGGGGATGAAGAACATAAAGGGGTAAGGAAGGACAGAAGGGGGTAAGGAAGGGAGGGAAGGGTTGAGGAAGGACGGAAGGGAGGGAGGGAGGGAAGGGATGAGGAAGGAAGGACGTGAGGGAGAGAAGGGGTGAGGGAGGAGGGAAATGCCCCGGATGCATAATGTGACGTCATAGCTAAGTGACGTCATTGGAGAGCATCAAGTGAGTGAGAAGTTAATAATGTCCTGTGAGGTGGTGAGGGCGTGGGCAGGAAGGCAGAGAGTGCACGGCTGACAATAATGTGTACAATACTCACAGTCAGACGTCTATAGTGTGAGGGTGTCAGGGTGTGAATGAAAAAGGGTATACTGGATAAACATTGTGAGAGAGAGAGAGAGAGAGAGAGAGGAGTGAAAAAGGTTACTGGATAAACATTGTGTGTGTGTGTGTGTGTGAGAGAGAGAGAGAGAGAGAGAGAGAGAGAGAGAGAGAGAGAGAGAGAGAGAGAGAGAGAGAGAAGAGAAGAGAGAGAGAGAGAGAGACAACGGGACCATGTTGACAGTCGGCTGTGTGTGAAGAGGGTAATATAATTTATGACACAATGAAGGTCAACAGCTCCTCCAAACTGTGCTAAGATACAAAACAAATAAACTACAGTAGCCTACATTAATATATACCTTGTTTCTTGGACTATAGTATGGATTAATCAGTGGCCTCTAAATAATTTTCCAAGATATATTACCTCCTCAAGGGGTTAAGAAATGTCTGACTAAAATTGTTCGTATAAAAATAATAATAAAAATTAATAATTACAATAACAGTTGTGTGGGAGTAGAGAATTAGGGTTACGGGGAGGAGTAAGAAGTTGAGGAGTGGGGGAGGAAGATAAGACTAAGAGGTGTGGGTAGGAGAGGAGAAGGAAAGGAATTGGATAGAAGGGAAGGGAAGGAAGTGGGAAGAGAAGGGGCGGGAAGGTGGGGAGAAGTTATGAGGGTTGAAGAAAGGGGAAGGGGAAGACAAGAAACTACAATGGAGGTGGGGAAGGATGAGAGGGGAGGAGGAAGAGAGCGTGAAGGAGGAGAAGAGATAAAAAAGAGATAGAAAAATAAGTGAGCTAGTGGTTAAACAAGGGGGAAGGGATAGCGATGAGGATAGTCTGGTGGTGTGGGCAAGGAAGGAGAGAGAGTGAGTAGTGAGTGGGAGGAGGAGTGAGGTATCGCCCTGGAGATGAAGGAGAGGAAGAGGGCGTGGGAGAAAGAAGAGTGGGAGGAAGAGGAGTGGGAGGAAGAGGAGTGTGAGGAAGAAGAGTGGGAGGAAGAGGAGTGGGAGGAAGAGGAGTGGGAAGAAGAGGAGTGGGAGGAAGAGGAGTGGGAGAAGAGGAGAGTGAGGAAGAGGAGTGGGAGGAAGAGGAGAGTGAGGAAGTGTGTGAGGCACCGGAAACTCAAGGACGTAATAAGAGAGAGAGAGAGAGAGAGAGAGAGAGAGAGAGAGGAGAGAGAGAGAGAGAGAGAATTGTGTGCATGCAACCAAAGACCTCTAGCAATCAAGGTTGTATCTGTCAACTAAATTACTATTAGTGAGATCTACGCAGCTTGGTTCACACAATACCATGAAGGTTTTCCAGACTCACATTCATCTCCCTCTGTTTACAAGCAGTTCACTGAAATATCTATATTATTTAAGTTACAATAATATAATCTCATTACAATAATAAGACAATGAAATCATACAAGCGAAAGGAATCATAAAACCACCTCAGTAAAAAAAAATATCATGTCCAGTACACGATCCATGTTTAATAAGAAAGTAGGTCAGTGTCTGAGTTACCCAACACACAAATAAATTAAGTCGATTTCATCATCACTATATAGCAGCTATTTTCCAGAGATGTTTGGAATCAGTGGTGGTGCACGTGATGTAAAGGAATATTCTCATGTGGCTTAACTGGAGCTCTACTAATTCCTTCAAAATATGCAAAAAAAAAAAATTAGTAAGTAAATATATCAATTAGTAAATATATGAATAAATATAAACATGAATATAGAATTAAATAATATATCTCCTACCGGTATCTTAAAGTAGCCTTATTTCCTGGCATAGGTTGGAGAAATCAATAATTCGCTACTCTCACCACAAAAGTTTAGACGCTTTCGAAAGGTTACGCCACACACACACTCCGCTTGAGCAAATATGTAGCGGAGTATACGTCACAAGCAGCAGGGAGTGGGGATGTGTGGTTGAGGTGGTGGTGGTGGTGGGAAGCTAAATGTGAGAAGGAATGAGAACGTGATGTGGAATGTGCTGGGGCTAGAGAGAGTGTGAAGACTATGAGTGGGAGTATACGGACACCTGGTGTAAAGGTGGAAGGGAGTGAAGAGAATTATGTATGTACGGTAACCATGAATACAGGCAGTGAGTGACAGTCTGAACAAACACCAAAACTAACAGATGTTTAGTGACTAAATTAAAATAACTGTGGACCATAAAAATATAAGTTTAGGTTTGTTCCAACACCTCATCATATTGTATCAACAATGATACGAGAACGCAAATTATTAGACAACAAGCTGAGCCGCAATGATTCAACAATAATACAGTTATAACACTCTTGCTAATTCACATAAACACTTTGCAGAACATAAAACTATTTTGTGTTGTATGTCTATTGACTCATGGTGTTGGTCATTAAGGCAGTTAGTCTTGTTACATCAACACATCTTTCCTCAGCCTACAAGGTTGGAACATAGTGATCAGGGAAAATTGTCCAACAATTCCACCGACTCCTCGGGAATCGAACCCGGGATCTCTAGGTTGTGAGTGAGCATGATAACCATTACACCATCAGCAGTCAGCACCCACTTTGAAAACACACAAGTGTTTTTATTTATATTTTGCATGTTTAGAGAAACCTGTGTGACGTCAGAATCGAATTATCAGATCACCTACATATGAGAAATGCTCGTGCATGGCGCCACCCAGCTAACAGCCAATCACAGACCAGCTTACCTCTTGCCAAGGAACTCCAGCCAATCACACTGCTTCTCTGACTTTCCTACATGACACCACTCCCTCTCGACCAACCAGAAGCTAGATTTTATGGTTAATATCACAGGAGTTATGGAAGCGAGCGTGTGTCATTCATTAGAGAGGCTTCTGCCAACTATGTTCAACTTGAGGACTTGCGACATGAGAGTGACAGTGATGATATTGATGTCAGCTCAGGGGGAAATATATTGCTGCTCACTTCACACTAGACTGTACTCATGTCCACCCAACGTCACTCACACTCACCTACCTCATCCTCATCCTCGTCTTCACCCTCTCTTATCCTCACTCTCATCCTCTTCTTCACCCTCTCTTATCCTCACTCTCCTCCTCCTCCTCCTCCTCTTTTTCACCCTTTCTTATTCTTACTCTCATCATTTATCTTAAGTGGTAAAAATCTGTTCACCCTCACCCATTCCTACTTACACGTCACGGAATAGTCGTGACGTGTGTGTGTGTGTGTGTGTGTGTGTGTGTGTGTGTGTGTGTGTGTGTGTGTGTGTGTGTGTGTGTGTGTGTAGCAGTTGACCTTGATGACGATATGTCCAGAGTCGGGAAAAAAATATATTAATTAAAAATCATCAGTCACCTTCATCAAAAAACATCTTCATATTTTACCTGTCCTCACTCACATATGCTCACTCATTCACCATCTTTCTCATCCATTACTAACTCACTTTCATTCACTCTCACTCACCATCTTTCTCATCCATTATTGACTCACTCACACATGCTTACTCTCATTCACTCTCACTCACCACCATCTTTCTCATCCATTACTAACTCACTCACACATGCTTACTCTCATTCACTCTCACTCACCACCATCTTTCTCATCCATTACTAACTCACTCATCCTGCCTCATCACTGTCCCTTCCCCTCCAGCTTAGTTTACTCATCCTTACTCATAATGATTCGGTTCGTCTTCTCTTTGTCCCAGTTCATCCTGTCATTATTCACTTACATTCAGCGGTGACTCACATTTCCTTCCTTCGGTTTGTATTGCTCTCTCTCTTTCTCTCTCTCTCTCTCTTTCTCTCTTTCAAACACACACACACACACACACACACACAACTACACACACACATAACGAGGCTGGATCTCTCTCTCTCTCTCTCTCTCTCTCTCTCTCTCTCTCTCTTCTCTCTCTCTCTCTCTCTCTCTCTCTCTCTCTCTCTCTCTCTCTCTCTCTTGTAATGTGTGTGTGTATGTGTGTGTGTATGTGTGTGTGTGTGTGGTGGACTTGTGAATATTTTAAACCATCATTAAGGACCACAAAAGTTTGACAGAGATGGTGCCTTACAGTGATCTTTCTCTCTCTCTCTCTCTCTCTCTCTCTCTCTCTCTCTCTCTCTCTCTCTCTCTCTTCTCTCTCTCTCTCTCTCACACAAATGCAGTCGGGTTAGTTGGGGGTGCAGGGGGTGGGGAGGTGGTGGGGTCAGCCATCACTTTGACAGGGTAATTTCAGGTCAAAAATGTATTTCCAATTTTTCAGGTTAATATGTGTGATCCGAATTTGTTTTCAGATTCCACGACCAACCAACAGAATACACATATTGACAGAAACACAGTATTAAGTGAAATCGAGTAAAAACTGCTATTATTTCATTTGTATGGGTTGTGCTGATATTTATTTATATATACAGTACCCTACCTTCATCTCGTGCTTATAATGATGATGATAATAATAGATAATAATAATAATAATAATAACAATAATAACAACAAAAATGGAAATAATACTAATAATGATAATAACAACATATATATTAATAACAACAAAAATCAATATAACAATAATATTGATAACAGTAATACTAAACCTAAATAGATTCTTCAAACTATACCAATAAACCAAATATACCAAACTATACCATTGGTGTCACAGGAGAACTACATGTGTTAGGTAGTAATGTCTGGAGGAATCACTCACTCCCCTCACACTATTCGCCTAGGATACTGCAACACAATGGGTCGATTCCACTGTGGTATTGGTTTGTTAGCTCCCCAACCAACCACAATTTTAAGGCTTCATTATTTTCCAAAAGGTGAGTGAGTATCCACATTCACAATATCTATCCAACAGTTAGATAATAATGATCACTGTATATATTACTCACCAAATTCATTAAATAATTCACCCATAAGCATTTACACGACAAACATTCTTTCGTGTGCGAGCTTACAAACCAAAACAAACCACTGTGGAATCGACCCAATGACTACATTAATTAAGAAGCTGTCCTTCTGTCTTCCAGTT